>JASANB010008068.1:0-204938 GCA_030248155.1 Sabatieria punctata | reverse complement strand
GGGGGGGGGGTCTGAGCCAAAATTTTGGGGGAGGGGGTGGGCACTAAAAAACGCTCAAAAATCGAAAAAATCTTTAAATTTTTTGACAAAAATTTGCCAAAAAGTAAATAATTTGGAGCTGAAATACGAAAACTAAAAAAGTGCTGTTTTTGCAGGCAATTTTGGCAATTTTTTGTTATTTGAAATTGTAAATAATTGCAAAAATTTGCTCGAACGGTTACCTGCGAAGAAAATCGGAGGGGGTCGGTGAAATCGTCTCGGAGGGGGGGGGGGGGGGGTCCCCCATCCGGGGGGAAGTCTGACGTATTTCGGGTGGGGGCGGTTTTCTCAGTACCCCATCTGTTACATGTATGTGTTGGATTACTGATGTGAATGTGTCTTGGCTGTTGGGTATTGCCGTTTATTGTTGCTTATTTTATTTTACACGAGTAGGTACTTACAGTCCCCGAAATAACAACATATCGTGCCTATAAAACTTACAGTATGTTGAAGTGGTTCCATATATGGCACCGGTTTAACTTCAAGACTGTTTTAAATACCATAAGTAGTACCACTTATTGCATCCTTGACCATTTTGCGACCTCCGATTTTTTGTGTCGTAATTTTTTCGAATTTTTGTGGTGTGGGAATTTCCAGATACTAAAGTGCTAAAATCGCCTGTAACTGTTCTTTTAATATTGTAAATGTAAATATTGTATTTGTAAAAAATGCAATTCTTGCGCGATTTTTGTGCGATTTTTCTGAAAATTTTCTTTTAATTTACCGCTCTCCCCTGAAATTTCTCCTCAGACCCCCTATTTTACAGTGTGGATGACCTGTTATGCAAAGCAGGTCCCGAAAAGTATATATGTAAAAAATTACCTTACAAATGTTTGATCTTGAACGTGTATTTTGTGACAAAAACATGAATTATCTGACATAGTAACATTGTTGTTTAACATGAATCTATAGTAAATACAGTAGGTTCCCAAAACAAACACACCCATGTTCCAAAACAGCTACATACATACGGCCGCATTCAAAAATCTAAGGGGTATTCCGAAGTGCACTCGGCAGTTACTCGTGTTTTAAAAGTGATTATAGTAATGATAACAATGCCGATATTGCTTATTTTAGTACTCCTCATTCTACTTTGGGACAACGATCTCGAGAGTTTTTAGTCCATGCAATGCAATCAACCTGTGTTGCATACTAACCGGTTGGGGCAGACCATACTCCATTTGGAGTAGTTGTGCGGTTACCGGTTTTCGAAAATAGTCTGACGCTGCAATAACCGCTGTTCAACTGCGATGGGCGGAGTTGAATTTAGAGTTTCGTAGGCCGCGCGCCAAATTTGGCTGGCTGCTTCCAATTGTTAAATTTTCGAATCTGTGATCATATCAAGCGGAACCTGACCGCTTTCGGGGCCTTTTACAAGGAGTACGCCTCAGTCGCATCTATTTCCATCGAATTTTACGTTGTCTAATAGCCGTCCCACTACAAAAGATTGAAAATTGCTGTCAAGATTCGTTCTATTTTTGAAGAACGTGTTGATTAAACATCCTCAAGTATCGGTGCATACAACAGCGGTTGAGAAATCTGTTTTCACTTTATGCGAAAATAAGCTTGTAACAACAATCGATTTAGCTAATAACGGTTGGCGTTTCGCGGTAGGCGTCTGGCGCAAGGAGCTAGGTCTCCTCCTATAAGGCTCGCTTCATTTAGCTCTCGTGTTTTTGCTCAATAACTAGCTTCTATAGCAGTGAAGAAAGGCTGCAAAACTAATGTAAAAATAGATTGTGCACTGGATTGCAACTTCATCTTCTGCTCAAAGCATGCAGCAAGTGTTGTTTGCGCTGATGTGTTTTCTGTTGGGCGGTCAATAGGCTTTCCCTGCCCAACTGGACAGTTGAGTGCAAACTCTCCAGTGTCGGCAGCAGCCAACTCTCTGCACTCTTTACTTCTACGTGAAAGCTGTGAGGCTGAGATTAAAAGATCTAATGCAAACGAGTGAGTCTTTGGTCATGTTAGCCTGGGCCCATAATGCAGGGTCCGCCAAGAAAAACTTAACCCAAGTTTTTCACTTCAGCAACCCCAAATCTCAACCGATTTGAATGAACCCTTTTTTTTTAAATACAAAGATGACTAAATTCTTGAAAGATTGCTGAAACTCTCATTAGTCTTAAGTCTGCTTGGATTCTGAGATATTTGATCTCAAAGTCGAAGCAATTGAGTTTGGCGGTGAACAAGGGAGTTTTTTTATTATTCTAGCACTTCGGAATAAAACGGATTCCTGCTACTGCTAAAGGGCTATTAGTCAGGGATGGGCAACGTAAATTAAAATCAGTAATTTCGCATTTGAGTTATTTCTGTTTTGCAGTTTTTAATTTCCATAATCGTAACGTGTTACGGAAATTAGAGCAGCCAATTTCTTGCAGTACCGCGTTACGTAAATTAATTTCCGTAACGTCGTGACGAATGAGAGTCTAGCCAAACGTAGATTAATTTTCGTTTTTTCTTCAAAAATCACTAGTAGGCAGTAGCAATCGAATATCGCGGAAAAAATTATAAAATGAGCTTGTATGCAATGCAAATTTTAATTCTGTGTTTGTTCGATTGGAATTGCATTCGTATTATTTGAAATCTTCACTCTAAAGGAAGGAATGAAATATTGAGTATCATGTTGTTTAACAGAATTACTGTAGCTTGCTGAGGGTTTTATAACTGCGCAGCAGCAAGCCAACTTCACATACGTACTACGAACTGTGTCTGCTGCCTACCGCACTCTGATGGTTAAACATTATGTGGTACTTACATATAATAAGATTAGTAGTGAAGAAAAATGTACTTCACTTCTCTGTTTGAATACATTTTAAATGTACAACATACTGTTGGCAAGTCGACGAACCTGGATCTGTGCTAGGTTTAACCTGAAAATTTGTGGACTTTAATCTGAACCTTAACCTATTTTATTTCAGCCGGAGTTGAACCTGTTCCGTTTTATTGGACTTTCTCAACAGGTTCAAATTTCAGCAATTTTTAGGCAAACTATGTAAAATTTTCGGTTGGATTGCAAAAATTTTAAAGATTTCATCATTTTATACCTATTTTCAAACTGAAACTGTCAGAAAACGAAAGTACACTGCCCTGTAAAGTCTGATGTATGTTTTTCTGCCAGTATAAAGGCTTATAGCTCAGAAAAGTTGCAAGCAGCGCAAAATATCTACAGTTTTTTGGAGATATCGATGGACTTGAACCTGAACCTATTGTCCAGGTTTTTTTAGAAGATGATTTGAACCTGAAATTTCGATGTTGGCTTTGACTTGAAACTGAACCTATTTTTCAACCCTGAACTTTCCAACAGTAGTACAACACCTACACATGAATTTATGGTTGCCTGGCTTTTCTGCCTATTTTCTTATACAGAGATATTGACAAATTCAAGCCTTCAAAAACGTATCTACAAGATATTTCGACTTACTAAAATCGACCGAAATTAACCGGTTTAGCAGTTCGAGAGTTTGGGTTGGGCTTCTGTGCGACCAGAGCGAAAAGTTTTCGAAAAATTTTTGCCTTAAAAGTCGCATTTCAGTTTCAGTAGTAACCAAAAATATGCCTATAATACAACAAAACAATGCGGTGGGCTCAGGATTCAACAGAAAATCTGTTTTACGTTAGGAACGTAAATTAACTCACGTACGGAAATTAATTTACGTATTGCTAAATTTTAATTTTCGTATTCGTTTTAATTTCCGTATCCGAATTTTTTTAATTACAGTAATTGTTAAACGTAACGTAAATTAAAAATCGGCGCTTAATTTACGTTACGCGTTACGAAAATTAATTTACGTGCCCATCCCTAGCTATTAGAGGCTTTACAGGTGACACAGAAACTCGGTTTACTTCAACACTTAAAGTATTATTAGCCCTAGCAATAGGAATCTGCTTTATTATGAAATGCAAACGGAATCGCTCCTTGTTCTTTGCCAAAATCTGTTTCGACTATAGAAGGCAAATATCTGAAGAACTAAACTGTGAAGCTCAATAAAAATAGCACCAATCTTTGAAGAATTAATCAATCTTACAATCAAAAAAGAATTCATTTAAATCGGTTGAGATTCGTGGTTGGAAAAGTAAAAAATCTGCTGGGTCTTCTATATCACTCTTGTTCTTTGCCAAAATCTCTGTTTTGACTTTGAGGACAAACATAAACGTTACATCAATCATTCGCAAATTTATTTATCTTTCAGTTAAAAACGGATTTATTCAAATCGGTTGAGATTTTTGGTTGCTACAGCAAAAAATCTGCTGGGTTGTTTTTTTTTTTGGCGGACCCTGTAGATTGTGCAAGAAAATCTACAGTTGTGGTCAAAATAGTTTTAATTCTGAGCCTAAGTTGACAGTAGAAAAGTGACACCATAAACTATGTATTTCAGTGCTTCCACGGAGTCCCTGGGCGCGGCCATTCGGCGCCGCTCAAGCTCAACAGAAGTGGATAGGCGGAATGGGGGTAATAACTGATAAGACCAGACGTGATGCAGTGATATCTGTAACTGTTTACTTTTTAGTTATTCGTTATTGCAGTTTTTCAGTAAATTCTTCTGCGACTGAAGTAGCATCAAACGCATTATGCATTTGAAATAAAATCGTGTTACCGGTTCATTATATCAAAAATGTTACGCTGATTGTTTGGCCTTCACTAAAATGATTCGTTCTTAGTTATTTGGCTCAAATTTCAGCATTCAGTAGAGAAGTCTATCTCTCGTTCTATGCTTCAAAGCTGGTGACGATGCATACAGTATATGCGGTGCCAATTTTGTCCCTCCGGTTACCGCCGCAGGGATGTGAGGTTTAATGGTTTTAGAGGTTTGTTACAACGCACATGAACACCGGACAGACCAGTAAAGAAGCCATAAATGGCCACATGCGAGGCAATCACCGGGGACTAACCCTACTATAAGTTCCAACGCTTGGTGCATGGCAGGCAGAGTTGCTACCAGTGCACCAGAGACGCAGACAAGGTGTGTTTTGTCCGAAAAAACCGTGTTTTTCCAAGGAGTCGAAAAAAACATAAATAGCGGAAAACACTCAAGCTAAAAATTGCTAATTTATGTCATTTTTCAGTTAAAAATGGACTTTTCTGATGTGTAATCGGCCAAACTGACTCAAAACTGTTAGAAAAGCAACAGAAGAAACCAAATTTGGCAATCTAAAACAAAAAGGCAAACTGCTGTAAGAAAAATAGCATATAGTGTTTATTATTGATGGAGCCTGTCAGAGACTGTTTCATGCCTGTTTCGTGATTTATATCTATGTAAGACGTGTATTTCTGTTCTGAAAAGACTCACAAAGGCGCTAGAAAGCGTTAGGAATAATAAAACCAGGCTAGGGTACTCAGAACTTGAAGCTGGAGTTTTTTCGGAAAACCGGAAAAACCTGAAAAAACAGGCCGAGGTTTTTTCGGAAAAATATCCATCCCTACTGCCACGTGGTATTGAGAAGTGGTTGTTAAGCGATGATTAGTATACACATACCAGGGTTGTGAGGTGTGTTTTTTTCCGGTGTTTTTTTCCGTTTTTTTTCGAAAAAAACCGGTTTTTTCCTAAGGGTCGGAAAAAAACATAAATCGCGGAAAAAACTCAAGCTAAAAATAGCTAATTTATGTCATTTCTCTAACCAAAAATGGACTTTTGCGATGTATAATAGGCCATACTGACTCAAAACTGTTAGAAAAACAACAGAAAAGACCAAATTTAGCATGATAAAACAAAAATGCAAACTGCTGTAAGAAAATTTGCATATAGGGTTTATTGATGAAGCCTTTCAGGGACTGTTTCATGCCTGTTTAGTGATTTATATGTCTATGTGACACGTTTTATTTCTGGTCTGAAAAGACTGAAGAAGGCGCTAGAAAGCGTTAGGAATCATAAAACCACTCTAGGATACTCAGAACTTGGGCTGGAGTTTTTCCGCGATTTAGGAAAAAATCGAAAAAAAAACTGAAAAAAAACAGGCCGAGGTTTTTTTCGGAAAAATATACAACCCTGACACATGCACATTCTGAAAATCCAATAAAAAACAAACAACAGTAGCATTCATGTAGGAGGGGGGGGTTTGGGGGGGTTTTGGGGGGGTTTAGCCCCGCAACCTGATTTTCGGCAAATCCCCCAGCCGAATTCTGGGGGGGGGGGGTTTCCTGAAACCCTATTTTTTTGGGACACAAACTGCTAAAATTCAGGGTTTCAAGACTTATATACCGTAATTTAGCATTTCAAAAGCCCTAAATAGGGTTCCGGAACCCTAGTTAGGGTTTCAGAAAACGAAATGAAATGCCTCCGGAACCCTAATTTAGGGTTTCAGAAACCCTAAATAGTGTTCCGAAACCCTGTTTTGGGTACCTGAAAGCCTAAATAGGGTTCCGAAACCCTAATTTGGGTTTCAAAAGCCCTAAATAGGGTTCGAAACTGTTTTGGGTTTCTGAAACCCTAAATAGTTCGGAACCCTAATTTGGGTTTCTGAAACCCTAAACAGGGTTCCGGAACCCTAATTTGGGTTTCTGAAACCCTAAATAGGATTCCGGAACCCTAATTTGGGTTTCTGAAACCATAATTTGGGTTCCGGAACCCTACTTTGGGTTTCAAAAACCCTAAATAGGGTTTCGGAACCCTAATTTAGGTTTTCACAGAGACTAAACAGGGTTTCAGGAGGCCCAAATAGGGTTCCGGAACCCTAATTTGGGTTTCACAGAGACTAAACAGGGGTTTCTGGAGGCCCAAAGTAGGGTTCCAGAACCCTAATTTGGGTTTCAAAAGCCCTAAATAGGGTTCCGGAGCCCTAATTTGGGTCTCAAAAACCCTAAACGGGGGTTTCAGTGCCTAATTTTTTGTTTCAAAATCTCTAAATAGGGTTCCAGATACGCATTTTAGCTCTATTCTGTCGAGTAAAATAGAGCTTTTTGCATGTTTTAAAGCAAAAACATGTTTTTTGCAAGTTTTTTATAAAAAATAGGATTTTCTGCAAATTTTAAAACAATAAATAGGGTTTTATAGGGAATTTTTGAGCTTCTGACAGGATTTTTACCGGATTTTTAGTCCTCAAAACCCTGTTTTGAGCTCAAAAAAAGGTCGCTAAAACCCACTTTTGGAGACCAAAAAAACGTCGCTGAAACCCCCTTTGGAAATAGTGCTGAAACCCTATTTTGGATCTGGGAAAAAAACCCCCCCCAGCCGAAAACCCAGCTACATGTATGAACAGTAGCTCGGTCACATAACTAAAAGAAAAAGGCGCTCTCAGTGGCCAACAAACTAATCTACGGAATCATACAGTTCATACAACAAGTACACAGCATACTAAACGGCACGATGGAATATAATAATACGTAACGGGATCCTAGAGCACCACTTAATCCAAGTATCCCAGTTCCAGGAAAGGCTGTTACTTAGTTCTTTTACTGCTCTCAGCATCCGAGTCTTGAGATCTCTGAATTTTACACATTCTAAGTAAAAATGTTTAGGGTTGTCCCCTCCTTTCAATTCACATGCTACACAATCTGTCACACCATTTTCTGGCAGTATACATCGGAAATGCAGAACTCTGTGTAGAAGTTTATATTGCTAAACATGAAGCGGCAGAAATCCAACAAGGCCTCTTTAAACTACTATAACTTTATGCTAGAATGCGCATCAGATGCGTTTTTCCGATTTTAGCTGTTCACCTGCATATTACACACTGAAAGAATTGTGTATACAACCGTTCCGTCTAGTCTGTATAATCATCATTGTTTTCTTTGCTCTAACGAGTAAACTGTCTCCATTTCGAAACATGAACCTAACGGGTTCTCGGACGACATTGATCAACATAAACGCGATTTACGAGTCTGCTGCCCCCAACCCTTTCCCCCCCTTCGGCGGATAACCTGTTACATGTACGCTGAAACCCTAATCAGGGTTTCTGGAACCCAAAATAGGGTTTTGAAAAACCCATTTAGAATCCAGCGAGGGTATTATCTCCGAAAATCTCCCATAAATTACTCAAGCTAATTGTACATATGTTGCATATAACCCGTTTATGAAAGATTGACGTTCAACAAACTTTAAAATTTGCCGAGCTTATAAATGTACAGTAGGTGCAAAAACTCGCAGAGTATGGAAATATATTGAGTCCATTTATTAAAAAATGTTTAGTCTGAGTGGGAAAAGTTTTTCAACTAAAGTCTGTTCAAAAATCTTTGGCGCTGGGTACATCCGGCAGTGTCCCGAATTTATGCGTGGTGTGAACCCCATTACATGTATATATGGATCTGTTCCTCTCATCAACGAGACTACTATACTGTTCTCGAAATTTGCATATTGAACTTTAGTTAGAAGCAAGAAGCCTGACAAAAAAATCGACTTTTTTGGCAATGCGCCGTACATTTTATAGCCGGTACTTGATTCGGATTTTTCAACCTTCACGCATCTCGAAAATACTACCATATATGGGTCTACGAACAACCCTACCAAAGTTACACTCGATTTTCTAACACCAACAAGTGGTCAAAATTTTGCTCTCCCATAGATAAGCACAAAAATTCATTCAAAATCGAACACATGGGGTTTTTTCCTCCAACCAATTTCAGCTTCACACGGTTCTATATTGTTTCGGACATGCTGAATGCAGCGGTCACATTGGTTTTGCTCTACGACTTTTGACTTTTTGCTAGAAATTTGACCTGGAAGTTAGGGTCTACACCTGAATTTCAGAGAAAGGCATAGCCCAACGTATCTTGTGTGGCCCTGGTCAAAACCCATACATGTATATATGGATCTGTTCCTCTCATCAACAAGATTACAACACTGTTCTCGAAATTTGCATATTTTACTTTACTTAGGAGAAAAGAGGCCTGACAATAAAATCGACTTTTTGGCAAAAGGGGCCAATTTTGTGTCTATATCCAGATTCGGATTCCCCAACCTTCAGGCATCTCGAAAATACTACCATATATATCTACGATCAACCTACCAGAGTTACAGTCGATTTTCTAATGCTGACAAGACAACAACACAACACTTTCTGAAATTCAGGTGGACACCCTAACTTCGAGGTCAAATTTCTAGCAAAAATCAAAGTCGTAGAGCAAATCCGAGTGTGACAGCCGGATTCAACATGTCCGAAATAATATAGAACCGTGAAGCTGAAATTGGTTGAGGAAAAACTCCCATGTGTTCGATCTTGAATGAATTTTTGTGCTTAACTATGGGAGAGCAAAATTTTGACCGCTTGTCGGCGTTAGAAACTCGAGTGTAACTTTGGTACGGTTGATCGTAGATCCATATATGGTAGTATTTTCGAGATGCCTGAAGGTTGGGAATAAGGATGGGCACGTAAATTAATTTTCGTAACGCGTAACGTAAATTAAGCGCCGATTTTTAATTTACGTTACGCTTAACAATTACAGTAATTAAAAAATCCGGATACGAAAATTAAACGAACACGAAAATTAAAATTTAGCAATACGTAAATTAATTTCCGTACGTGAATTAATTTACGTTCCTAGCGCAAAACAGATTTTTCTGTGGAATCCTGAGCCCCCCGCATTGTTTTGTTATATTATAGACATATTTTTGGTAACTACTAAATCTTAAATGCGACTTTTAAGGCTAATTTTTCGAAAATTTTTCGCCCTTGTTGCACAGAGCCCTATCCTACTCTTCGAACTGCTAAACCGGTTAATTTCGGTCAATTTTGCGGTCGGAATATCCTAGAAACGTTTTTGAAGGCTTGAATTTGACAATATGTTATTTTCCCTGTATAAGGAAATAGGCAGAAAAGCCAGGCAACTAAAAATTCATGTGTAGGGGCTGTACTACTGTTGGAAAGTTCGGGGTTGGAAAATAGGTTCAAGTTCAGGTCAAAGCCAACATAAACTTCAGGTTCAAATCCATCTTCTAAAAAATCTGGACAATAGGTTCAGGTTTAAGTCCACTGATATCTCCAAAAACTGTAGAAATTTTGCGCTGCTTGCAACTTTTCTGAACTATTAGCCTATTCTATTGGCGGTGAAAAACATAGATCAGACTTTACAGGGCAGTGTACTTTCGTTTTCTGAAATTTTCAGTTATAAAATAGGTATAGAAACATAAAATCTTTAAAATTTTATGCAATCCAACCGAAAATTTTATATAGTTTGCCTAAAAATTGCACTCGAAATTTGAACCTATTGAGAAAGTCGAATAAAACGGAACAGGTTCAACTCCGGCTGAAATAAAATA
The DNA here is from genome assembly GCA_030248155.1 of Sabatieria punctata. NCBI lineage: Eukaryota > Metazoa > Nematoda > Chromadorea > Araeolaimida > Comesomatidae > Sabatieria > Sabatieria punctata. The sequence goes on along the minus strand of JASANB010008068.1, from coordinate 194,709 downwards.
GGTTCAGGTTCAGGTTCAAGTCCACAAATTTCAGGTTAAAAACTATTAATAGATCCAGGTTCAGTCGGACTTGCCAACAGTATGTAGTACATTTAAAATGCATTCAAACAGAGAAGTGAAGTTACATAGTTTTCTTTACTACTAATCTTATCTTATATGTAAGTACTGTCATACAAAGCAAACAAACCGTCAGTGTGCGGTAGGTAGACTACAGTCTGTAGTACGTACGTAGCTGGCTACTTTCTATAATAGTTTTAGGTGCGTAATCACATTAACTTTATTGCGTCTATTCTTTTTGTAATTTTTAGAAGTAAATGCGTAACTATATGCGAACAAATAATGCAAAAATCGTTCACGAGCACTTTTTATTAATGCATTTTAGTAGAACTTTTACAACCTCCTGCTGCTAATACAAAAATTGGGTTAACCAGTTCTCAAACATAAAGTCACTAAATAGATTATACTGATTGTAATTTAAAATTACTCAATTCCGGCCTGCCGTTTATTTTTAATGCAGATTATTAGTTAAAGCAGACAGTTGTTAGAAAATGACTGCTTATAGAAACGTTTGCTCTCGCTTTTCTAATCTACAACTATCTGCGTGGATCTGTGTATTGTTGGCTGTGTGCTATCACTATAGCAGCGCTGAATATGCTGTTGGTAGGAAGAAGCGAGGTTCCTTCAGACAGTGCAAAGTGGGTCGTCATCTGTCCTTCTACAAGTATAACTATGACCGACTTAACCAAACAAATGCCACTTGCCCACTGCTGGAGAGTTGCGAATTTCAAGTACGTACATACAATGTACATGTAGTAAGGGGGTTTGGGGGTTACTCCCTAGCTAGAAAAGCCAACCCCCTCACCCCGAGACAGTTTAGGGACCCCGCGACCCAAAAATGCAAGTACTACATAAATACATAGTAGCGGCTCCAGTACTAGCAAACGGCTCAGAAATCACTAATTTTTAACTTAGAATTCGTCTGAAACGATTTTGGAAACGGAATTTAACGTTTCCGCTGCCGATATATAAGAGAACTCGGTGTTTATGGAGCCTTTTTTGTCACTTTTTGCTTGTTTTTAGCTCTAAAACGCTATTTGGCAGCTCAAAAGCAAGCTTTTTAGCCTCCTTACTGAAAAAACGTGCTAAAACGCATTGCCGAGCGTTTTGGAGCTTTTTGCAATTGTGGATCCCCTCTGGGCGAACCCCCCTCGACCACCACCTGACGGAAACCCCCTCCCCCTAGCCCCCATCGCCGGCCCGGACCAGTTACAGTACATGTACATGCCACTAGCATAGGTACCGGGGCAATAAACGGCGTGTTAAGTGCCTGACTATCTCATACAGAGAAATTGTAGAGTTGAAATAAAGCAATTATATACAAATCAATTTCGTATTGTAGAACTGCAGTTGGAGCGAACACTGCGAAAAAACCTGGCGAAACGACACAGCACAGAAGAACAGAACGTACGTGGCTGGGGTTGAATTGAGCGCTACAAATCGACGGTGCGTTCACGAACAATTTTCTACTTTCTTTCAATTTTCTGCGGTACGTAAAGTACGGTTTGCACAAATTACTTTCCTAGGTCAATCAAACTTTACTGTTGTCGAGCGTTTACAAAGAACGTGACCAATTGCAAATGGCTCCTGAAACAACATCGAAGTCTATTTCGACTCGATATCAACTTACTGAAGAAAAGATTGGAGCGCTCCACTTATAACGTGATCCGCGACATCCAAAGAGCAACACCTAGGAGTGGAGGGTATGTATGTAATGTAAATTGACAGCAGGACTACTGTACCTAAGTAAATTTGCATTTTTAGATCTGAGATTTATGCGGTTAAGATAGAAGTCTGCGAGCTGGTTTATCTGCCGAACGTCATTTGTCCTGATGTACGTTAGTCTCTATTGTTATTTGTTTTATGTCAGACATTTGCCAAACCCCATACCTCTACCGCAGCCCAAAAGACAGGATAGAAGACCGGATGACACTGACGAACCGCTAGAGCAGAAGAAGAATAAGATGCAAGAGCGCATGAAACAAGAAGAAGAGTTGGCAAAACAGATGGAAAGAGGCACCGACTCAGCGGCGCAAACCTCCGGCGCTGATGATTGGCTGGTTTGTGCTGTCGGCTGTCCTGTTGCCTTGGGAACTACCGGAGTTGTCGTTGCTGTTGCGCTCAATAGTAATAAGAAAATATAGAATCTTTCATGATCACGTACAGTATCAGACACGAAATTATTTAGCCTTCAACTGTTGAATTGAGTTTCGCCCTTTATCTCGACTCAATTCCACTGTTTGCCAAGTAAATTTATTTGAAATATAATTAAATTATAATTTACTTACCTACGCAGAGAGAACCGCGTAATGTACGTGGTTCAGAACCGCGGAGAGAGAACCGCGCTGCGCGTTCTTAATTTGCAGATGTTCCCCCAAGAGACAAACGTCAATAAGATTCGGTTAATGCAACGAAACTACTTTAGTATGTCTTCCACTGGAAGAAATTGATCATGGGACCATAGTGTATGATCCGGATGAGGATCCTATACCTGTTGAAGCCAAGGCTTTGATCAGCTGTGACGATTCATATGAATTGAACGGTCCAGACGTTCTTACATGTGTCAACCCATTCCAGTGGGATCAGAATCCACCGGTTTGCGAATATTTAGGTACGTACATAAGTAGAACAATGGTTAGGAACGGTTTAGTTTTTGTCACTGTTCTTTGAGCTGTTGGCAAGTGTGTTCGGTCGGTGGTTAGCAAGTGTGTTCTGTTGGTTGTTGGCAAGTGTGTTCTGTGGTTATTGGCAAGTGTGTTCTATTGGTTGGTGTCAATTGTGTTCTGTTGGCAAGTGTGTTCTGTGGTTATTGGCAAGTGTGTTCTCTTGGATGTTGTCAATTGTGTTCTATTGGTTGTTGGCAAGTGTGTTCTGTTGGTTGTTGGCAAGTGTGTTCTGTGGTTATTGGCAAGTGTGTTCTATTGGTTGTTGTCAATTGTGTTCTGTTGGTTGTTGGCAAGTGTGTTCTGCTGGTTGTTGGCAAGTGTGTTCTGTGGTTATTGGCAAGTGTGTTCTATTGGTGTTGTCAATTGTGTTCTGTTGGTTGTTGTCAATTGTGTTCTGTTGGTTGTTGGCAAGTGTGTTCTGTTGGTTGTTGGCAAGTGTGTTCTGTGGTTATTGGCAAGTGCGTTCTATTGGTTGTTGTCAATTGTGTTCTGTTGGTTGTTGTCAAGTGGGTTCTGTTGGTTGTTGGCAAGTGTGTTCTGAGGTTATTGGCAAGCGTGTTCTGTGGTTATTGGCAAGTGTGTTCTATTGGTGTTGGCAAGTGTGTTCTGTTGGTTGTTGGCAAGTGTGTTCTGTTAGTTGTTGGCAAGTGTGTTCTGTTAGTTGTTGGCAAGTGTGTTTTGTTAGTTGTTGGCAAGTGTGTTCTGTTGGTTGTTGTCAATTGTGTTCTGTTGGTTGTTGGCAAGTGTGTTCTGTTAGTTGTTGGCAAGTGTGTTCTGTTAGTTGTTGGCAAGTGTGTTCTGTTAGTTGTTGGCAAGTGTGTTCTGTTGGTTGTTGTCAATTGTGTTCTGTTGGTTGTTGGCAAGTGTGTTCTGCTAGTTGTAGGTTGCCAGTCATTGGAGACGGTGCCAGTGAACGGCACTGTAACTTACAGTCCCAATGCTGACAACGCGGCATCGGCGGTCTTTGAGTGTAATCAGGGTCACAAAATAGAAGGAATAGAACCGCCTACTTTCACAAAGAACTACCAGTGTGTCGACGAGCAGTGGAATGATACTGCAGTCCCTAACTGCAAGCCAAGTACGGTTTCTTCACCAACGACGCAATTCCTGAGATATTCACAATCTTTACTGAAAAACACATGCAGAAATAAGCAAAATGAGGTTGTGACAATGACTGAAACTGAGTTTTCTCAGAAAATGCGGCTATGACTAATTATGTTTGCAGTATATTGTCAAATCCCACAAGTCAGTGATGGCCATTATACAGAAGGGGGTGGCGCCGAGAAACGGGGATCGTATTTTCTCGGTACGGAGGAAGTGGAATACCCTGATTACGTGCCGGTTGACACTGTATTGACGATGAAATGTGAAGTTAGTTATGATGATATACCGTACACCCTTCCACCATCAATCGACACTGATGAAGCAACTATCACGTGTATGTCCTCTGAGCAATGGGATAAGGAAGTAGAGTGCAAAAAAGGTGTGCTTAAGTATGGTTGAATGAATGCAATGGAATCCATGAGCTCATAGCAAAAAGTGCAATTTCTATGGTGCTAAGTCACTCTTACCCCACATAGTGAATGAACTTACCCAGCTCGATGCACAGGACATCCGTTTGATTGTACAACGGTACAAGAAAGTATGAGTCCTGATAATATCAACTAATTTTTATGAAATCGAGCCCATATCAGATACAGCACTTGTACAGTACGAGAAGGTTTGGGGTACCTCTCTTCAGTGGCGTATCCAGGTGGGGTGTAGGGTGTGTACACCCCCCTTTGCGGTGGAGGTAGGAAGAAAAAGTCTGTCAGAAATATAAGAAACTAATTAATTACGTACTAAAACTGTCTATTTTGTGCACAGAATGCCTTCTAAATGCGTTTTTGAAGGCCAAATTTTCAAAATTTTCTCGCCCTGGTCGGGCAGAAGCCCAACCAGGCCATTATAAACTACTAAAACTTGTAGTTTCTGTTAATTTTAAGCTCGGAATGCGTTTTAAACGCGTTTTTGAAGGCTAACTTTGCTAAATTTTCTTACCCTGGTTGGGCAGCGGCCCAACCAGGCACTTTCAAAATTTTTCACCTCCCCTTTCCAAAATCCTGTATACGCCACTGCTCTGAATGTCGTTTATAGTAGTACCGGACCGGTTTCGAACCCACAAACAACCGCTCTCACGGATGCCGGGGCCGCCGTATTACACGGGATAGTGCAAACTACCCATGGCCAAGACGTGGGAGACCCTGTCTGTATGTTTGGAATACAAACAATTTCTTTCACATTTTCCAGCTTGCTACGGATATCCTGTGGAACATTCACCACTGCAACTGGACGAGCCAGAAAGTGAGCCAAACATCAAAACTACCTGCACTAAAGAAATAAATGAGTTCCACATCTGTCCACATGGCTTCAGCGTTCAGCTGAGCTGTGTGTCCAATTCGGACACCGACCAAGATGCCAGTGATTTCTACCGATTTCAAGTCTATTCTGAAAGCAGTTACCCGTACTTGCTCCCTGATAATGAACACTTTAAAATGGAGCTCAGATGCGATGATGGCACCTGGGTTTCTTCACCTGATTCACTTACCTACACTCGCGTTCCAAAATGCATTGGTGCCGGCGCGGACTAATTATCTATGGAACGCAGTCGCGATGAACTACGTAAGCTGAGAACGTGTAGCTACAAAAATGGTTGTTTTGTTTCAACTAAATAAAGGACCAGCAATTTACATACAACTGCGTCACATGTCAAACAATATTTCATACAGTTTTAAACGCCTGAAAATGCGTTTTAGTTAATAATAAAGCTAAAAATCGTTAATTCTGAGCAGCTCAAATGCGTTTATCAGTTATGAAAGGGCATAAAGTGACAAGTAAGGCTTCACTGATATGTGATATGTAAGTTGCAGCAACTTTTTCGGTTCTCTCTTGTTCAAACGGTTTTGTTTTCTGTAAATTTCCTTTCGTATTATTTCAAGCAAAATCTATAGAATCCGTGTAAAGAACTTTGGCATTTTCTTGCGTTCGACCTTGTCTTTGGCCCGGACAAAATCTGACCCGACACCGGCCGGCGGATCAGAGGCTTCCAACCCTATACCGGAACCAAAACCGGTCTTCGCCCACCAAAAAATTTCAGTTAGTCCATACATATGTGATCGTGTTTTATAAAACGGTAAATAACGATATTTGGGTATTGAATTGAAACCGATCACAAGTATAGCGAGCATAGCAGTATCACCAGTTGAATAAAATCTTATCAAGATTATTTCTCCGGTTTCACAGGAGCTCTGACTAGCACGCGTTCTTGAGTTCTAATACCGATTTTGCTAGCAAATTTTGCGGCTTCATCTCCCGCCATGTGACCAAGAGCCGTGTTATCAATAATCAGCAGATCTCCGTACTGCACCTTAAACAGCACCTACATATTGTACACAGTGGCGTATCCAGGGGGTGTAGGGCAGACACACCCCTTTTGCGGTGGAAGTAGGAAGAGTGAGTCTGTCAAAAATAAGAGAAACTAAAAATTATCTGTAAAAGTAAGAATATCTGGGATTGCACGAAAAGAGCTTTTACTTTTGCAACGTTTCGGCCTTGTAGGGCGGCCGTGATCAGGCGGAGTGCCAAGCTGGCTAGGCTAAGTTAAACGGAGAGGCAAGAAAAACAGAAAACATATAACACCATGAATCAGATCATTGGAAAAATTCTACGCCAAGAGTTTGACAACTGAAGGGAAAGTCTATCATTGATCGCTGCTTGATGATGGGACTGAATGAAGAGGGAAAAAATTATCTATTAAAACTGTCTATTTTGTGCTCAGCCACTTAAACTTTTACCTTTTAAACTGCCTATTAAATGCGTTTTTGAAGGATAAATTTTCAAAATTTTCCCGCCCTTGTCGGGCAAAATCCAAACCAGGCTACTTTTAAGTTTAAAAACAATAAAACTTGTAATTTCTGTCAATCTTAAGATCGGAATGCCTTTAAACGCGTTTCTGAAGGCAAGTTTTGCTAAATTTTCTTACCCTGGTTGGGCACTTGCCCAACCAAGCGTTTTCAAAATTTTACACCCCGTTTCCTGGCTGGATACGCCACTGATTATTGTACCATACATGTAATCGGAGGTTCTGGGGGTCTGCACCCACACGACTTAGGCCAGACCCCCGGAAGGGGTCCCCAGAGACGATTTTACTGACCCACTTCGGAGTTTTCTGGCAAGCAATTTTTGAGCAAATTTTTTACTTAACAAAATTACAATTTCAGCCACAAAAATTAAATCGCTTGTAAAACAGTACTTTTTAGCTATATTTAAGCCAAAATAGCGACTTTTGACGATTTTTAGCCGAAAAATTGCTATATTTTACGATTTTTTGAGCGATTGTTAGTGCCCAACCCCGTCCCTAGAATTTGGGCTCAGACCCCTCGACCGGCGCGGAGTCGTGGCTACAGTATTGCTTTTTGCCGGGAATAAAATTCAGGAGTTAAGCACCTGATGTACGTAAATGAAAGTGGTGCCGAAAGTTTCAATGGCAGATCGCATTTCCTTTAGGAATAGAATCGATTCATCTTTGGTTAACTGTTTCTTCTGGCCCACACAATCCTCTTCATAGAAAACAGGCGGTTGAACCAACCGCGTGTTTATGTGCAAGCCCTGCAATTGCTTTACCATAATAGTCCTTCTACTTGATTCAACTTGCCATTCACTTTATGTATCAGTTTCTGCACGAAATTCAAGAAAATACGGTGCAAAAGCACAGTTTTTCCAGGGAATTGTGTTGAAAGCCTTGGAAAATGTCTGGAGAGTGGGTGGACAATTTTAGAAAATCGAATGTTTGTGGACGATTCTTGCCGAAATTATCTCTTAGACGTAGAAATTTTTTGCGTGCCTGGCCATAGGGACATGCAATGCGTGCCTAAAAAATGGTAATCACGCAAAATATTATTTGAAAATCAGTGAAATTTTCAAAAAATCGTGATTGGCCAATCACGCGTTGTATCGTATGCAGCACTGTGCATTGTCTGACAAAAAAGCGTGACTGACCAATCACTTTTTTGCACTTTCATTTTCCAATCACACTTATGCTAAAAACAGCCGCACGCAAAGCGTGATTCTATGTGGAGTACTACTCCAAATGGAGTAGCTTCTGCTAGTAAAAGGGCTATAGCACGAAGTTACTTTTTCATCTGTGACCGCATGTTGGAAAAGGAGTGGATGAAAGTGAAGACCTTTTTGTTTGCCGCGTATTTGGATCCAGACCCGGTCCCACCTCTCATACAGTGGCTTCGGTATGGCTTTCAAGAAATTGTTCCAGTATATGAACCTATAATGCGGTTTTGCTTTTCTGATTAGAATACTATGTATTACAAGCAACAGAATATAGACTCTGTGCCAGAACTTACAGCAGGGCACGATTATCGCAAGATTTGACGTTACTTTACCTTTCTTACTAAATAACTTTATACAACGCACATGTACACCAGAGCAAGCCAGCAATAACCCAACAGGGCCACATGCGAGGTAATCACTTGGGCTGAGACGGGCTCGAACCCCTATGTGTCACGCGCCGTGAGCATGGTAGGCAAGATGCTACCCAATGCACCACGGACGCGGACAAACTGTAAGACGGCCGTCTACACTGTTATGTACTTGGCTTGCTTGCTAGCACCGTGCTGCAATTACACTCAGGCGCCTACACTATGCCCTATGCCTACGTGTAGGTACCATATATGGTACCGGTACCCATGTCCACGGGTAGGGGTACCACATATGGTACCACCACAGTTCCCAAACATGGGGGTACCATATTTGGTGCCACTAGCATAGGGGCCGGCACCGTATACATACCCCTACCTTGGCATTGGTACCTCTACCGGTCCCATCCCACAGTCCCCCAATGTTGGGGTATGATATATGGTACGGCTACCGTAAACGGCTCGGCTCGATCCGATCCGATCTGATTTGCCGGGGGCCTTACGACCTGCGATCAGACGTGTGGTCTATTTCGCGACCCCCATGATTCGTTATCTCGGACGTTGCCCTTCTTTCACCGCCAGCCACTCCTAGCCATGCTGCTGGGTGCCGGTCACCAGGAGGGCGGCCGGCGTGTTGATGCCATGATGCTGACAGCTCCCAACGGCCGCCGGTGCCCCATATACCTGACGGCTCCCGACATAGTTGGTTTCTCAGACAGCTTCTGACATCGTAGATTTTCTTCTCCAACGCGGCATGCTTTGTGAAGCTGCTTCGGTCCAACGGCAGATCCAATCGGTTCCCATTTTACCTACTGGCTGTCACCAGCTTTCGGTGGCCTGGGTGGAGCTTTGCGTCGACGATCAACTCTTTGCGCTAAGAAACTTGCCGCGCCGAGAGGATGAGAGCATGACGTCGCTCACAGTGGCTATGCGGCCTGAACCAACTGTGCCGGCACCATAAACGGCTTTTGAGAGCCAGAATGTTACAGTTTGGCAACCCTGGCTTTGCACGCTACATTATTGTTATTGTTGTAGCAAGGCGCTGAGGTTTTGATTGACTACAGTACTCACTTCACAGTGGCTCCTATGTTAGGTATGACTCGGAATTGAATAACGGTGTAAGCGGTGGTTTCAGACAGACTGCAGCTGTCAACGTGCCAGTCAAGCCCCACGTGTGTGCTTCCTTCGCCAGGGTGGTTTGAGATCCGCTCCACATGTCTGCAAAGCATACTGAACATGCATGTTGTTGGGTGTTCCCTTCTGGCCCCAGCGGTTCCGATCCGATCCGATATGCGGGGCGACCGTACGGCCCTACGCTTGGACCTATGCGGTCCATTGCGCGACCCCCATGGTTCGTCATCTCGGACGTTTCCCTTCGATCACTGCGAGCCACTCTAGCCATGCTGCCGGGCGCCAGGTACTAAGAGAGTGCCTGGCGCGTTGACGTCATGGTGCTGACAGCTCCCAACGGCCGCCCGGCCAGTGGCACTAAACCGGTGTAGGCCTTGTTGCTGGTTCCTCAGACCATCATTGATCTTCTTTTCCAACATGGCATGCTATTGGAGCGGCTTCGGTGCAACGGCAGATCCAGTTGGTTCCCATTTTACCTACTCGCTGTAACCAGCTTTCGGTGGCCTGGGTGGAGCGTTGTACCGACGACCAACTCTTTGCAGCAAGAAACTTGCCGCGCCGAGAGGATGAGCGCACGACGTCGCGCACAGTGGCCATGCGGCCTAAACCACTACACCAACTGTGTCGGCTAGCCACAGCGGTTTTGTTTGGTCGCAATTCCAAACAGGTTTTTCACTATGTAGTGTGCACTAAAACTTACTTATCCGGATTCTCAGGGTGATAAATGACTCCCTCCTCTTGCAACGGTCCTAGCCACAACGCAATTTCTAGATGCCTTCTGTAAGAGAGACATTGTTGGCTTCGAAACACAAGCAAGTGACGAGTGGCAGCCAGTTGGCTCACTACACCAATATCAGCTATGCTAACAGGCTTGCCAAAATCGAAACCGAATATTTCAACTCCGATTGGCAGAGTTTTTGTCTTCAGTTTCAATAGTTGAGGCACTCTCTTGGTACAAAGAGTAGTAAGCGTAAGGAAGGACGCGAAAATCTCTAAGCACAGCAGTGCGTTCATCGGTTGACTTGTTATGTCAGACCACTTAACTACAATTTCACTAACGTAGTTAGAATAAAACTGTCTAGTATTTTGTAAAGGAACTCGCTCTATAAAATTAGTAATAACTGCTGCAGACATTGTATATGCGATGTATGCGTATGTATGCGTTATATAGTGTTAGAGTTCTTTGTCTAAGTTCTCTGACAGGACCACTTGCGTCAAACGCTATGGCTGACACAGTGCGACAGGGTTTCAACACGAAAACATACAACTGTATTGAATTGAGAAGCACGGCTAGCCGTTTGCAGAGCCGTTTAGCCAAATCGGAGACATTAAAGTTGAGTTTTGTCAGAGGTCAAGGAGAAAAAATCGATTTTTAGAAAAACAGGCTCCAGACCTGGTCGTTAACCTCTTTCCTCTCTCCTTTTTCGAGCCAAAACACTCTGGAATAGTAAGCGAGCAGGGCTGCCCAGAAAAAGCTCGCTAGGACTCCTCTGATCAGGCTGAGAAGAGGTAGCACGAAAATGAGCCACCTGATCTATCAGGCATTTGTAGAATGGCACATTCGCAGAAGTGAAGGTTTGTACAAAATGCTTGATGTAGCAGTTGAATGACTCAACAAAAGAATTCTGCTGTGGAGTATAAACTGGTGTCATCTCATGCAGAATGTCTCTCTGATGCACAAAACCTGCAAACTGATGGCCAGCAAACTGCAGCCCACTGTCAGAGATTATCTTCAATGGATTCCCATAGTGTGAGAACAACTTTGCAAGCCATCGGGTGATGCTAGCAGTAGTGATGTTGTCAGTGCACAGAATCTCTGGGAATCGGCTGTAATTATCCACAACTACAGCAAGGTATCGTTGATGTGCAGGCGCATTCTCAAATGGCTCTGTGATGTCAATACTGATCTCCTCCCATGTTAGGCACATGGAGGTGCAGCATAGGCATGTGCAGTTTGGGAGTAGACTTTCAAGAGTCCTGGCATGGGATACAGTGCTTGATGAACAGTTCCATCTCTGAGTCCATGCTTGGCCACCAGTAGGTTTCACGCAGCTTGCGCTTGAATCGCACGATGCCAGGGTGTCCTTTGTGAGCCAGATCGAGCAAACATCGGCGCAGAGAGGCAGGAACAACTAAACGTTCATCTAAACCTCTTGAAAGACAGCCACCAAAAGCTATCTGAAGGTCCTGGCAGAGCTTGAAATATGGCTGCAAGTCAGGAGGGACTTTCTGGCGTGATTGTGGCCAACCATGTCAAAGAAACATGTTGACTTGCTGTAGTACTGGGTCTTCCTTGGTGTGCTTGCAGAACACAGCCACTGACAAGCCATCTGCTGTGACCTGTGCCACTCGAATGGCCCCAGAATCAGGGTGTCTGATTCTGGAAAGAGCATCTGGACCAATATTGTGCTGACCATTGACGTGCTGCCTTGGTGTTGGTGGTATGTTGTACACGTGCATTTATTGCATAAAATTTGAAGAAGTGTAGTCAAATCCGGTCAACCTTTCCAACCAGCGACCAAATTTCGATTATTTGCGTCTCTCCAGACAAGCTGTGAGCAACTGCCATTGCCACGTATGGGAGCGCATATATTTACGTTCATCAGGTAGCCCTACTCTCTGTTCTCTTGATGCAATGCTATAGAAAACTTGTGAAATCTCTACTGCAAATCCATTCACTGCAGTGCAATGCCAATGAATAGCTACAAGAGTGCTACCGTAACAGTTTCTTGCCGCAAAGAGTTGGTCGTAGGCACAAAACTCCACCCAGGCCACCGAAAACTGGTGACAGCGAGTAGGTAAAATGGGAACCGACTGGATCTGCTGTTGCACCGAAGCCGCTTCAAAAGCATGCCACATTGGAGGAGAAGATCAACGACGTCAGGAGTTGTCCATGGAAACCGACTACATAGGCCTGGGGGCGCAGCAAGCGGACGTTGAGTGCCGACATCACCATGACGTCAATGCGCACAGGCACTCTCTCAGTACCTGGCGCCCAACGCATGGCTAGCAGTGAAATAAGGGAAATGTCCAAGATGACGAACCACGGGGGTCGCGAAATGCACACCATAGGTCTGATCGTAGGCCGTAAGACCCCCACACATCGGATCGGATCGGATAGAACGTATACATGTACAGTGTAATCTAGGTGTATGATGGAGATGTGTTGGTGATTGACAACCAGGCTCTTGGGCATGTAGCTGGACACGAAGCTAGCAAAGCAGCCAACCTGATCGGTCTTAGAGTTCAACATCGTGTATTAGTCAGGGCTCCGCTGGGACCTAAGAAATAAACTCATTCTTTTGCTGCTTTAGCTTATAAAACAGTCAAGCAAATAAAAACATACAATGTAGAGTCCATCCAGAAACAAACCCGCATATTTTTACTATAGCAACAGCAAATCTCAACCGATTTGCATGAATCTTTTTTTAAATGAAAGTGAATAAATTCTCGACAGATTGGTTGCACGTTCATTAAGATACTCTGCTTGGTTCCTGAGATATTTGCTTTCAAACTCAAAACAGATAAGACTACAATAGCTTTGGAAGCCATGTGCCAGCCATGCTAAGCGTAGAGTAGAGTTTAAACCCTTTATGTATGGGCCATTGTGTGGCTCATTGGGGCCGTCCATAAACGACGTCGTTCCAGAGGGTGGAAGGAATGCGATGATAGACGATGCACCAGGAGGGGAAGGGGGTTAGCAAAAAACGACGTCGCTTTTTTCGGAATTTTAGGATACTTGGATTGTATTATTTTCGATTTATGCACATTCTGTCAAACGTTTCTACATACAGAAAAGCTTCCCAGAGTGGCAGAAGGGATCTATTCAATTCTTTGAGCTTATGGCAACAACAAAAAATGACAGCTATCCAGCACTTCGGATTCCGCTGCAGTTTTCCAGCAACTTGTCTCGCAGACACTGGCTGAGTTGCCAAGCTGTGACGCCTACATTGATGACATTCTCATCCATGGTGTGACCAGAGAGGAACACGATGCCAATTTACTCAGTCTGAAGTCTTTGCTCACAGCTTGTCTGGAGAGACGCAAATAATCGAAATTTGGTCGCTGGTTGGAAAGGTTGACCGGATTTGACTACACTTCTTCAAATTTTATGCAATAAATGCACGTGTACAACATACCACCAACACCAAGGCAGCACGTCAATGGTCAGCACAATATTGGTCCAGATGCTCTTTCCAGAATCAGACACCCTGATTCTGGGGCCATTCGAGTGGCACATGTCACTGCAGATGGTTTGTCAGGGGCTGTGTTCTGCAAGCACACCAAGGAAGACCCAGCACTACAGCAAGTCTACATGTTTCTTTGACATGGTTGGCCACAATCACGCCAGAAAGTCCCTCCTGAGTCTTGACTTGCAGCCATATTACGAGCTCTGCCAGGACCTTCAGATAGGTTTTGGTGGCTGTCTTTCAAGAGGTTTAGATGAACGTTTAGTTGTTCCTGCCTCTCTGCGCCGATGTTTGCTCGATCTGGCTCACAAAGGACACCCTGGCATCGTGCGATTCAAGCGCAAGCTGCGTGAAACCTACTGGTGGCCAGGCATGGACTCAGAGATGGACTGTTCATCAAGCACTGTTTCCCATGGCAGGACTCTGGAAAGTCTACTCCCAAACTGCAGATGCCTACCATGCACCTCCATGTGCCTAACATAGGAGGAGATCAGTATTGACATCACAGAGCCATTTGAGAATGCGCCTGCACATCAACGATACCTTGCTGTAGTTGTGGATAATTACAGCCGATTCCCAGAGATTCTGTGCACTGACAACATCACTACTGCTAGCATCACCCGATGGCTTGCAGAGTTGTTCTCACACTATGGGAATCCATTGAAGATAATCTCTGACAGTGGGCTGCAGTTTGCTAGCCATCAGTTTGCAGGTTTTGTGCATCAGAGAGACATTCTGCATGAGATGACACCAGTTTACACTCCACAGCAGAATTCTTTTGTTGAGTCATTCAACTGCTACATCAAGCATTTTGTACAAACGTTCACTTCTGCAAATGTGCCATTCTACAAAGGCCTGATTGATCAGGTGGCTCATTTTCGTGCTACCTCTTCTCAGCCTGATTAGAGGAGTCCTAGCGAGCTTTTTCTGGGCAGACCTGCTCGCTTACCATTCCAGAGTGTTTGGGCTCGAAAAAGGAAAGAGGAAAGAGGTTAACGACCAGGTCTGGAGCCTGTTTTTCTAAAAATCGATTTTTTCTTCTTGACCTCTGACAAAACTCAACTTTAATGTCTCCGATTTGGCTAAAATTTTGCTCTGCAAACGGCTAACCGTGCTTCTCAATTCAATACAGTTGTATTTTTTCGTGTTGAAACCCTGTCGCACTGTGTCAGCCATAGCGTTTGACGCAAGTGGTCCTGTCGGAGAACTTAGACAAAGAACTCTAACACTATCTAACGCATACATACGCATACATCGCATATACAATGTCTGCAGCAGTTATTACTAATTTTATAGAGCGAGTTCCTTTACAAAATACTAGACAGTTTTATTCTAACTACGTTAGTGAAATTGTAGTTAAGTGGTCTGACATAACAAGTCAACCGATGAACGCACTGCTGTGCTTAGAGATTTTCGCGTCCTTTCTTACGCTTACTACTCTTTGTACCAAGAGAGTGCCTCAACTATTGAAACTGAAGACAAAAACTCTGCCAATCGGAGTTGAAATATTCGGTTTTGATTTTGGCAAGCCTGTTAGCATAGCTGATATTGGTGTAGTGAACCAACTGGCTGCCACTCGTCACTTGCTTGTGTTTCGAAGCCAACAATGTCTCTCTTACAGAAGGCATCTAGAAATTGCGTTGTGGCTAGGACCGTTGCAAAAGGAGGGGGTCATTTATCACCCTGAGAATCCGGATAAGTAAGTTTTAGTGCACACTATGTAGTGAAAAACCTGTTTGGAATTGCGACCAAACAAAACCGCTGGGGCTGGCCGGCACAGTTGGTGTAGTGGTTTAGGCCGCATGACCACTGTGCGCGACGTCGTGCGCTGATCCTCTCGGCGCGGCAAGTTTCTTGCTTCTTGCTGCAAAGAGTTGGTGGTCCGTACAACGCTCCACCCAGGCCACCGACAGCTGGTTACAGCGAGTAGGTAAAATGGGAACCAACTGGATCTGCCGTTGCAGCTGCAAAGAGTTGGTGGTCCGTACAACGCTCCACCCAGGCCACCGACAGCTGGTTACAGCGAGTAGGTAAAATGGGAACCAACTGGATCTGCCGTTGCACCGAAGCCGCTCTAATAGCATGCCATGTTGGAAAAGAAGATCAATGACGCCAGGGGCTGTCTGAGGAACCAGCAACAAGGCCTATACCGGTTTAGTGCCACTGGCCGGGCGGCCGTTGGGAGCTGTCAGCATCATGATGTCAACGCGCCAGGCACTCTCTTAGTACCCGGCGCCCAGCAGCATGGCTAGAGTGGCTCGCAGTGATCGAAGGGAAACGTCCGAGATGACGAACCATGGGGGTCGCACAATGGACTGCATAGGTCCAAGCATAGGGCCGTATGGTCCCCCAGCGCTTCGGATCGGATCGGAACCGCTGGGGCCCAGAAGGGAACACCCAACAACATGCATGTTCAGTATGTTTGCAGACATGTGGAGCGGATCTCAAACCACCCTGGCGAAGGAAGCACACACGTGGGGCTTGACTGGCACGTTGACAGCTGCAGTCTGTCTGAAACCACCGCTTACACCGTTATTCAATTCCGAGTCATACCTAACATAGGAGCCACTGTGAAGTGAGTACTGTAGTCAATCAAAACCTCAGCGCCTTGCTACAACAATAATAATAATGTAGCGTGCAAAGCCAGGGTTGCCAAACTGTAACATTCTGGCTCTCAAAAGCCGTTTATGGTGCCGGCACAGTTGGTTCAGGCCGCATAGCCACTGTGAGCGACGTCATGCTCTCATCCTCTCGGCGCGGCAAGTTTCTTAGCGCAAAGAGTTGATCGTCGACGCAAAGCTCCACCCAGGCCACCGAAAGCTGGTGACAGCCAGTAGGTAAAATGGGAACCGATTGGATCTGCCGTTGGACCGAAGCAGCTTCACAAAGCATGCCGCGTTGGAGAAGAAAATCTACGATGTCAGAAGCTGTCTGAGAAACCAACTATGTCGGGAGCCGTCAGGTATATGGGGCACCGGCGGCCGTTGGGAGCTGTCAGCATCATGGCATCAACACGCCGGCCGCCCTCCTGGTGACCGGCACCCAGCAGCATGGCTAGGAGTGGCTGGCGGTGAAAGAAGGGCAACGTCCGAGATAACGAATCATGGGGGTCGCGAAATAGACCACACGTCTGATCGCAGGTCGTAAGGCCCCCGGCAAATCAGATCGGATCGGATCGAGCCGAGCCGTTTACGGTAGCCGTACCATATATCATACCCCAACATTGGGGGACTGTGGGATGGGACCGGTAGAGGTACCAATGCCAAGGTAGGGGTATGTATACGGTGCCGGCCCCTATGCTAGTGGCACCAAATATGGTACCCCCATGTTTGGGAACTGTGGTGGTACCATATGTGGTACCCCTACCCGTGGACATGGGTACCGGTACCATATATGGTACCTACACGTAGGCATAGGGCATAGTGTAGGCGCCTGAGTGTAATTGCAGCACGGTGCTAGCAAGCAAGCCAAGTACATAACAGTGTAGACGGCCGTCTTACAGTTTGTCCGCGTCCGTGGTGCATTGGGTAGCATCTTGCCTACCATGCTCACGGCGCGTGACACATAGGGGTTCGAGCCCGTCTCAGCCCAAGTGATTACCTCGCATGTGGCCCTGTTGGGTTATTGCTGGCTTGCTCTGGTGTACATGTGCGTTGTATAAAGTTATTTAGTAAGAAAGGTAAAGTAACGTCAAATCTTGCGATAATCGTGCCCTGCTGTAAGTTCTGGCACAGAGTCTATATTCTGTTGCTTGTAATACATAGTATTCTAATCAGAAAAGCAAAACCGCATTATAGGTTCATATACTGGAACAATTTCTTGAAAGCCATACCGAAGCCACTGTATGAGAGGTGGGACCGGGTCTGGATCCAAATACGCGGCAAACAAAAAGGTCTTCACTTTCATCCACTCCTTTTCCAACATGCGGTCACAGATGAAAAAGTAACTTCGTGCTATAGCCCTTTTACTAGCAGAAGCTACTCCATTTGGAGTAGTACTCCACATAGAATCACGCTTTGCGTGCGGCTGTTTTTAGCATAAGTGTGATTGGAAAATGAAAGTGCAAAAAAGTGATTGGTCAGTCACGCTTTTTTGTCAGACAATGCACAGTGCTGCATACGATACAACGCGTGATTGGCCAATCACGATTTTTTGAAAATTTCACTGATTTTCAAATAATATTTTGCGTGATTACCATTTTTTAGGCACGCATTGCATGTCCCTATGGCCAGGCACGCAAAAAATTTCTACGTCTAAGAGATAATTTCGGCAAGAATCGTCCACAAACATTCGATTTTCTAAAATTGTCCACCCACTCTCCAGACATTTTCCAAGGCTTTCAACACAATTCCCTGGAAAAACTGTGCTTTTGCACCGTATTTTCTTGAATTTCGTGCAGAAACTGATACATAAAGTGAATGGCAAGTTGAATCAAGTAGAAGGACTATTATGGTAAAGCAATTGCAGGGCTTGCACATAAACACGCGGTTGGTTCAACCGCCTGTTTTCTATGAAGAGGATTGTGTGGGCCAGAAGAAACAGTTAACCAAAGATGAATCGATTCTATTCCTAAAGGAAATGCGATCTGCCATTGAAACTTTCGGCACCACTTTCATTTACGTACATCAGGTGCTTAACTCCTGAATTTTATTCCCGGCAAAAAGCAATACTGTAGCCACGACTCCGCGCCGGTCGAGGGGTCTGAGCCCAAATTCTAGGGACGGGGTTGGGCACTAACAATCGCTCAAAAAATCGTAAAATATAGCAATTTTTCGGCTAAAAATCGTCAAAAGTCGCTATTTTGGCTTAAATATAGCTAAAAAGTACTGTTTTACAAGCGATTTAATTTTTGTGGCTGAAATTGTAATTTTGTTAAGTAAAAAATTTGCTCAAAAATTGCTTGCCAGAAAACTCCGAAGTGGGTCAGTAAAATCGTCTCTGGGGACCCCTTCCGGGGGTCTGGCCTAAGTCGGGTGGGTGCAGACCCCCAGAACCTCCTATTACATGTATGGTACAATAATCAGTGGCGTATCCAGCCAGGAAACGGGGTGTAAAATTTTGAAAACGCTTGGTTGGGCAAGTGCCCAACCAGGGTAAGAAAATTTAGCAAAACTTGCCTTCAGAAACGCGTTTAAAGGCATTCCGATCTTAAGATTGACAGAAATTACAAGTTTTATTGTTTTTAAACTTAAAAGTAGCCTGGTTTGGATTTTGCCCGACAAGGGCGGGAAAATTTTGAAAATTTATCCTTCAAAAACGCATTTAATAGGTAGTTTAAAAGGTAAAAGTTTAAGTGGCTGAGCACAAAATAGACAGTTTTAATAGATAATTTTTTCCCTCTTCATTCAGTCCCATCATCAAGCAGCGATCAATGATAGACTTTCCCTTCAGTTGTCAAACTCTTGGCGTAGAATTTTTCCAATGATCTGATTCATGGTGTTATATGATTTCTGTTTTTCTGGCCTCTCCGTTTGACTTAGCCTAGCCAGCTTGGCACTCCGCCTGATAACGGCCGCCGTACGAGGCCGAAACGTTGCAAAAGTAAAAGCTCTTTTCGTGCAATCCCAGATATTCTTACTTTTATAGATAATTTTTAGTTTCTCTTATTTTTGACAGACTCACTCTTCCTACTTCCACCGCAAAAGGGGGTGTGTCTGCCCTACACCCCCTGAATACGCCACTGTGTACAATACTGTATGTAGGTGTTGTTTAAGGTGCAGTACGGAGATCTGCTGATTATTGATAACACGGCTCTTGGTCACATGGCGGGAGATGAAGCCGCAAAATTTGCTAGCAAAATCGGTATTAGAACTCAAGAACGCGTGCTAGTCAGAGCTCCTGTGAAACCGGAGAAATAATCTTGATAAAATTTTATTCAACTGGTGATACTGCTACGCTCGCTATACTTGTGATCGGTTTCAATTCAATACCCAAATATCGTTATTTACCGGTTTATAAAACACGATCACATAAGTATGGACTAACTGAAATTTTTTGGTGGGCGAAGACCGGTTTTGGTTCCGGTATAGGGTTGGAAGCCTCTGATCCGCCGGCCGGTGTCGGGTCAGATTTTGTCCGGGCCAAACACATGGTCGAACGCAAGAAAATGCCAAAGTTCTTTACACGGATTCTATAGATTTTGCTTAAAATACGAAAGGAAATTTACAGAAAATAAAACCATTTGAACAAGAGAGAACCGAAAAAGTTGCTGCAACTTACATATAACATATCAGTGAAGCCTTACTTGTCACTTTGCGCCCGTTCATAACTCTGAAACGCATTTGAGCTGCTCACAATTACGACTTTTAGCTTTAACTTTAACTAAAACGCATTTTCAGGCGTTTAAAGCTGTATGAAATATTGTTTGACATGTGACGCAGTTGTACGTAAATTGCTGGTCCTTTATTTAGTTGAAAGAAAACAACCATTTTTGTAGCTACACGTTTTCAGCTTAGTTCATCGCGACTGCGTTCCATACATAGATACAGTAATTAGTCCGCGCCGGCACCAATGCATTTTGGAACGCGAGTGTAGGTAAGTGAATCAGGTGAAGAAACCCAGGTGCCATCATCGCATCTGAGCTCCATTTTAAAGTGTTCATAATCATAGAGCAAGTACTGGTAACTGCTTCCAGAATAGACTTGAAATCGGTAGAAATCACTGGCATCTTGGTCGGTGTCCGAATTGGACACACAGCTCAGCTGAACGCTGAAGCCATGTGGACAGATGTGGAACTCATCTATTTGTTTAGTGCAGGTAGTTTGGATGTTCGGCTCACTTTCTGGCTCGTCCAGTTGCAGTGGTGAATGTTCCACAGGATATCCGTAGCAAGCTGGAAAATGTGAAAGAAATTGTTTGTATTCCAAACATACAGACAGGGTCTCCCACGTCTTGGCCATAGGTAGTTTGCACTATCCCGTGTGTCACGGCGGCCCCGGCATCCGTGAGAGCGGTTGTTTGTGGGTTCGAAACCGGTCGACGCGACTAAAATTAGTCGACATAAAGCCCAACCCAGACCGCCTAAAGCCGGCGATGGCCAGTTGGTAAATGGGAACCG
The DNA here is from genome assembly GCA_030248155.1 of Sabatieria punctata. Classification (NCBI taxonomy): domain Eukaryota; kingdom Metazoa; phylum Nematoda; class Chromadorea; order Araeolaimida; family Comesomatidae; genus Sabatieria; species Sabatieria punctata. The sequence continues at coordinate 174,140 of JASANB010008068.1, read as the reverse complement.
AACCGGCGCTGCCTAAGCACCTAATGGCAGCAAGGGGAGGGTTGTTTGTAGACAGGGCTACCCCATTGAGGGGCTCTGAAAAGAGCGAGGGATGGGCAAAGGGGGCCGAGGGGGCTTGGCTTGATAGAAGTACGTATGAACCTACTTGAACTAAAAATAAGCCAAAAAAGCCTTGATTTCAGTAAAAAAATCGGACCTTTTAGCTTACTATCCCCTCAAAGCCCTTCAGCATATGAAAATTTACTGCCCGCTAAGCCGAAATGCTATCCCATGTCTGTGCCTAGGAATTCTTTGTTCTAAAACCATTTAAAATTCAAATTTAAAAAAATTTTCAATTCTTTAGGCACCCTCTCTCTAGCTAGCATCTTTAACTGTATCTAAGCCCATATTTAACAGTGTTGTGTTATTTATAAGTACTGTATATCATCAGGTACTATAAACGACATTCAGAGAGGTACCCCCAAACCTTCTCATACTGTACAAGTGCTGTATCTGATATGGGCTCGATTTCATAAAAATGAGTTGATATTATCAGGACTCATACTTACTCATACTTGTACCGTTGTACAATCAAACGGATGTCCTGTGCATCGGGCTGGGTAAGTTCATTCACTATGTGGGGTAAGAGTGACTTAGCACCATAGAAATTGCACTTTTTGCTATGAGCTCATGGATTCCATTGCATTCATTCAACCATACTTAAGCACACCTTTTTTGCACTCTACTTCCTTATCCCATTGCTCAGAGGACATACACGTGATAGTTGCTTCATCAGTGTCGATTGATGGTGGAAGGGTGTACGGTATATCATCATAACTAACTTCACATTTCATCGTCAATACAGTGTCAACCGGCACGTAATCAGGGTATTCCACTTCCTCCGTACCGAGAAAATATGATCCCCGTTTCTCGGCGCCACCCCCTTCTGTATAATGGCCATCACTGACTTGTGGGATTTGACAATATACTGCAAACATAATTAGTCATAGCCGCATTTTCTGAGAAAACTTAGTTTCAGTCATTGTCACAACCTCATTTTGCTAATTTTTATATATTTCTGCATGTGTGTATCACTAAAGATTCTGAATATCTCGGAAATTGAGTCGTTGGTGAAGAAACCGTACTTGGCTTGCAGTTAGGGACTGCAGTATCATTCCACTGCTCGTCGACACACTGGTAGTTTTTTGTGAAAGTAGGCGGTTCTATTCCTTCTATTTTGTGACCCTGATTACACTCAAAGACCGCCGATGCCGCGTTGTCTGCATTGGGACTGTAAGCTACAGTGCCGTTCACTGGCACCGTCTCCAATGACTGACAACCTACAACTAGCAGAACACACTTGCCAACAACCAACAGAACACACTTGCCAACAACCAACAGAACACACTTGCCAACAACCAACAGAACACACTTGCCAACAACTAACAGAACACACTTGCCAACAACTAGCAGAACACACTTGCCAACAACCAACAGAACACACTTGCCAACAACTAACAGAACACACTTGCCAACAACTAGCAGAACACACTTGCCAACAACTAACAGAACACACTTGCCAACAACTAACACTTGCCAACAACTAACAGAACACACTTGCCAACAACTAACACTTGCCAACAACTAACAGATCACACTTGCCAACAACCAACAGAACATACTTGCCAATAACCACAGAACACACTTGCCAACAACTAACAGAACACACTTGCCAACAACTAACACTTGCCAACAACTAACAGAACAGAATTGACACCAACCAATAGAACACACTTGCCAATAACCACAGAACACACTTGCCAATAACCACAGAACACACTTGCCAACAACCAACAGAACACACTTGCTGACCACCGACAGAACACACTTGCCAACAGCTCAAAGAACAGTGACAAAAAGTAAACCGTTCCTAACCATTGTTCTACTTATGTACGTACCTAAATATTCGCAAACCGGTGGATCCTGATCCCACTGGAATGGGTTGACACATGTAAGAACGTCTGGACCGTTCAATTCATATGAATCGTCACAGCTGATCAAAGCCTTGGCTTCAACAGGTATAGGATCCTCATCCGGATCATACACTATGGTCCCATGATCAATTTCTTCCAGTGGAAGACATACTAAAGTAGTTTCGTTGCATTAACCGAATCTTATTGACGTTTGTCTCTTGGGGGAACATCTGCAAATTAAGAACGCGCAGCGCGGTTCTCTCTGCGCCGTTCTGAACCACGTACAAAGCGCGGTTCTCTCTGCGTAGGTAAGTAAATTATAATTTAATTATATTTCAAATAAATTTGCTTAGCCAACAGTAGAATTGAGTCGAGATAAAGGGGCGAAACTCAATTCAACAGTTGAAGGCTAAATAATTTCGTGTCTGATACGTGATCATGAAAGATTCTATATTTTCTTATTACTATTGAGCGCAACAGCAACGACAACTCCGGTAGTTCCCAAGGCAACAGGACAGCCGACAGCACAAACCAGCCAATCATCAGCGCCGGAGGTTTGCGCCGCCGAGTCGGTGCCTCTTTCCATCTGTTTTGCCAACTCTTCTTCTTGTTTCATGCGCTCTTGCATCTTATTCTTCTTCTGCTCTAGCGGTTCGTCAGTGTCATCCGGTCTTCTATCCTGTCTTTTGGGCTGCAGTAGAGGTTTGGGGTTTGGCAAATGTCTGACAAAAAAACAAATAACAATAGAGACTAACGTACATCAGGACAAATGACGTTCGGCAGATAAACCAGCTCGCAGACTTCTATCTTAACCGCATAAATCTCAGATCTAAAAATGCAAATTTACTTAGGTACAGTAGTCCTGCTGTCAATTTACATACATACCCTCCACTCCTAGGTGTTGCCCTTTGGATGTCGCGGATCACGTTATAAGTGGATCGCTCCAATCTTTTCTTCAGTAAGTTGATATCGAGTCGAAATAGATTTCGATGTTGTTTCAGGAGCCATTTGCAATTGGTCACGTTCTTTGTAAACGCTCGACAGCAGTAGAGTTTGATCGACCTATTGTGCAAACCGTACCTTACGTACCGCAGAAAATTGAAGGAAAGTAGAAAATTGTTCGTGAACGCACCGTCGATTTGTAGCGCTCAATTCAACCCCAGCCACGTACGTTCTGTTCTTCTGTGCTGTGTCGTTTCGCCAGGTTTTTTTGCAGTCTGCGCTCCAGCTGCAGTTCTAAAATACGTAATTGATTCGAATATAATTGCTTTATTTCAACTCTACTATTTCTCTGTATGAGACAGTCAGGCACTTAACACGCCGTTTATTGCGCCGGTACCTATGCTAGTGGCATGTACATGTACTGTAACTGGTCTGGGCCGGCGATGGGGGCCTAGGGGGAGCGGGTTTCCGTCAGGTGGTGGTCGAGGGGGGTTCGCCAAAAGGGGGGGTCAAAATTTCAAAAAGCTCCAAAACGCTCGGCAATGCGTTTTAGCACGTTTTTTTCACTAAGGAGGCTAAAAATCGCTTTTTGAGCTGCCAAATAGCGTTTTAGAGCTAAAAACAAGCAAAAAGTGACAAAAAGAGCTTCCAAAAACACCGATTTTTCTTAAATATCAGCAGCGGAAATTCCAAATTCCGTTTCCAAAATCTTTTCAAGCGAATTCTAAGTTAAAAATTAGTGATTTCTTAGCCGTTTGTTAGTACTGGAGCCGCTACTACGTATGTACAGTAGTACTGTACTTGAATTTTTGGGTCGCGGGGTCCCTAAACTGTCTCGGGGTGAGGGGGTTGGCTTTTCTAGCTAGGGAGTAACCCCCAAACCCCTTTACTACATGTACATTGTATGTACGTACTTGAATTTCGCAACTCTCCAGCAGTGGACAAGTGGCATTTGTTTGGTTATGCCGGTCATAGTTGTATTTGTAGAAGGACAGATGACGACCCACTTTGCACTGTCTGAAGGAACCTCGCTTCTTCCTACCAACAGCATAGTCAGCTCTGCTATAGTGATAGCAGACAGCCAACAATACACAGATCCATGCAGAAAGTTGTAGATTAGAAAAGCGAGAGCAAACCTTTCTATAACCAGTCATTTTCTAACAATTGTCTGCTTAAACTAATAATCTGCATTAAAAATAAACGGCAGGCCGGAATTGAGTAATTTTAAATTACCATCAGTCTAATCTATTTAGTGACTTTATGTTTGAGAACTGGTTAACCCAATTTTTGCATAGCAGCCGGAGGTTGTAAAAGTTCTACTAAAATGCATTAATAACAACTGATCGTGAACGATTTTTGCATTATTTGTTCACATATAGTTACGCAATTACTTCCCAAAACTGCAAAAAGAATAGACTAAAATTAATGTGATTTCGCACCTAAAACTAAAGTCTGTTCAAAAATCTTTGGCGCTGGGTACATCCGGCAGTGTGCCGAATTTATGCGTGGTGTGAAGCCCATACATGTATATATGGATCTGTTCCTCTCATCAACGAGACTACTATACTGTTCTCGAAATTTGCATATTGAACTTTAGTTAGAAGCAAGAAGCCTGACAAAAAAATCGACTTTTTTGGCAAAGCGCCAATTTTTGTGCCGATACCAGATTCGCATTTCCCAACTAGGGATGGGCAACGTAAATTAAAATCGGTAATTTACGTACGTGTTATTTCTGTTTTACCAGATTTTAATTTCTGTATTCGTAACGTGTTACAGAAATTAAAACGGCTAATTTCTTGCTGTAACACGTTACGTAAATTAATTTCCGTAACGTCGTAACGACTAAGATTCCAGCCATACGTAAATTAATTTTCGTTTTTCTTCAAAAATCGCTAGTAGGTAGTAGCAATCGAAAAATCAAAAAATCATAAAAAATGAAGTGTATGAAATGCAAATTTTAATTCTGTGTTTGTTCCATTGAAATTGCATACCTATTTTTGAAGTCTAACTTCACACCAAAAGGAAGGAAGGAAACGTGGGTATGTTTTTTGGCTGAATTACTGTAGCTGCTGAGGGTTTAATAACTGCATAGAAAGTAGCCAGCTACGTACGTACTACAGACTGTAGTCTACCTACCGCACACTGACGGTTTGTTTGCTTTGTATGACAGTACTTACATATAAGATAAGATTAGTAGTAAAGAAAACTATGTAACTTCACTTCTCTGTTTGAATGCATTTTAAATGTACTACATACTGTTGGCAAGTCCGACTGAACCTGGATCTATTAATAGTTTTTAACCTGAAATTTGTGGACTTGAACCTGAACCTGAACCTATTTTATTTCAGCCGGAGTTGAACCTGTTCCGTTTTATTCGACTTTCTCAATAGGTTCAAATTTCGAGTGCAATTTTTAGGCAAACTATATAAAATTTTCGGTTGGATTGCATAAAATTTTAAAGATTTTATGTTTCTATACCTATTTTATAACTGAAAATTTCAGAAAACGAAAGTACACTGCCCTGTAAAGTCTGATCTATGTTTTTCACCGCCAATAGAATAGGCTAATAGTTCAGAAAAGTTGCAAGCAGCGCAAAATTTCTACAGTTTTTGGAGATATCAGTGGACTTAAACCTGAACCTATTGTCCAGATTTTTTAGAAGATGGATTTGAACCTGAAGTTTATGTTGGCTTTGACCTGAACTTGAACCTATTTTCCAACCCCGAACTTTCCAACAGTAGTACAGCCCCTACACATGAATTTTTAGTTGCCTGGCTTTTCTGCCTATTTCCTTATACAGGGAAAATAACATATTGTCAAATTCAAGCCTTCAAAAACGTTTCTAGGATATTCCGACCGCAAAATTGACCGAAATTAACCGGTTTAGCAGTTCGAAGAGTAGGATAGGGCTCTGTGCAACAAGGGCGAAAAATTTTCGAAAAATTAGCCTTAAAAGTCGCATTTAAGATTTAGTAGTTACCAAAAATATGTCTATAATATAACAAAACAATGCGGGGGGCTCAGGATTCCACAGAAAAATCTGTTTTGCGCTAGGAACGTAAATTAATTCACGTACGGAAATTAATTTACGTATTGCTAAATTTTAATTTTCGTGTTCGTTTAATTTTCGTATCCGGATTTTTTTAATTACTGTAATTGTTAAGCGTAACGTAAATTAAAAATCGGCGCTTAATTTACGTTACGCGTTACGAAAATTAATTTACGTGCCCATCCCTATTCCCAACCTTCAGGCATCTCGAAAATACTACCATATATGGATCTACGATCAACCGTACCAAAGTTACACTCGAGTTTCTAACGCCGACAAGCGGTCAAAATTTTGCTCTCCCATAGTTAAGCACAAAAATTCATTCAAGATCGAACACATGGGAGTTTTTTCCTCCAACCAATTTCAGCTTCACGGTTCTATATTATTTCGGACATGTTGAATCCGGCTGTCACACTGGATTTGCTCTACGACTTTGATTTTTGCTAGAAATTTGACCTCGAAGTTAGGGTGTCCACCTGAATTTCAGAAAGTGTTGTGTTGTTGTCTTGTCAGCATTAGAAAATCGACTGTAACTCTGGTAGAGTTGATCGTAGACCCATATATGGTAGTATTTTCGAGATGCCTGAAGGTTGGGGAATCCGAATCTGATATAGACACAAAAATTGGCCCTTTGCCAAAAAAGTCGATTTTATTGTCAGGCCTCTTTCTCCTAAGTAAAGTAAAATATGCAAATTTCGAGAACAGTGTTGTAATCTTGTTGATGAGAGGAACAGATCCATATATACATGTATGGGTTTTGACCAGGGCCACACAAGATACGTTGGGCTATGCCTTTCTGAAATTCAGGTGTAGACCCTAACTTCCAGGTCAAATTTCTAGCAAAAGTCAAAGTCGTAGAGCAAAACCAATGTGACCGCTGCATTCAGCATGTCCGAAACAATATAGAACCGTGAAGCTGAAATTGGTTGGAGGAAAAAAACCCCATGTGTTCGATTTTGAATGAATTTTTGTGCTTATCTATGGGAGAGCAAAATTTTGACCACTTGTTGGTGTTAGAAAATCGAGTGTAACTTTGGTAGGGTTGTTCGTAGACCCATATATGGTAGTATTTTCGAGATGCGTGAAGGTTGAAAAATCCGAATCTGGTATCGGCACAAAAATTGGCGCATTGCCAAAAAAGTCGATTTTTTTGTCAGGCTTCTTGCTTCTAACTAAAGTTCAATATGCAAATTTCGAGAACAGTATAGTAGTCTCGTTGATGAGAGGAACAGATCCATATATACATGTATGGGGTTCACACCACGCATAAATTCGGGACACTGCCGGATGTACCCAGCGCCAAAGATTTTTGAACAGACTTTAGTTGAAAAACTTTTCCACTCAGACTAAATATTTTTGAATACTGTAATAGACTCAATATATTTCCATACTCTGTGAGTTTTTTGTACCTACTGTACATTTATACCTCTGCAATTTTTTTAAAGTTTATTGAACGTCAATCTTTCATACACGGGTTATACGCAACATATGTACAATTAGCTGGAGTAATTTAGGGAGATTTTCGGAGATAATACCCTCGCTGGATTCTAAATGGGTTTTTCAAAACCCTATTTTGGGTTCCAGAAGCCCTGCTTACGGTTTGAGCATACATGTAACAGGTTATCCGCCGAAGGGGAGGGGGTTCGGGGCAGCAGACTCGTAAATTGCGTTTATGTTGATCAATGTCGACCGAGAACCCGTTAGGTTCATGTTTCGAAGTGGAGACAGTTTACTCGTTAGAACAAAGAAAACAATGATTAGACTAGACGGAACCGTTGTATACACAATTCTTTCAGTGTGTAATATGCAGGTGAACAGAAAAACGCATTTGAAAGGCATTCCTAGCATAAAATTAATAGTTTCAGTAGTTTAAAGAGGCCTTGTTGGATTTCTGCCACTTCATGTTTAGCAATAAACTTCTACACAGAGTTCTGCATTTCCGATGTATACTGCCAGCAAATGGTGTGACAGATTGTGTAGCATGTGGATTGAAAGGAGGGGACTACCCTAAACATTTTTACTTAGAATGTGTAAAATTCAGAGATCTCAAGACTCGGATGCTGAGAGCAGTAAAAGAACTAAGTAGCAGCCTTTCCTGGAACTGGAATACTCTTCGATTCAACGGTGCTCTAGGATCCCGTTACGTATTATTATATACCATCGTGCCGTTTAGTATGCTGTGTACTTGTTGTAGGAACTGTATGATTCCGTAGATTAGTTTGTTGGCGACTGAGAGCGCATTTTTCTTTTAGTTCTGTGATGGAGCTACTGTTCATACATGTAGCTGGGTTTTCGGCTGGGGGGGTTTTTTCCAGATCCAAAATAGGGTTTCAGCACTATTTCCAAAGGGGGTTTCAGCGACGTTTTTTTGGTGTCCAAAAGTGGGTTTTAGCGACCTTTTTTTGAGCTCAAAACAGGGTTTTGAGGACTAAAAATCCGGTAAAAATCCTGTCAGAAGTGCAAAAATTCCCTATAAAACCCTATTTATTGGTTTAAAATGTGCAGAAAATCCTATTTTTTATTAAAAACGTGCAAAAAACATGTTTTTGCTTTAAAACATGCAAAAAAGCTCTATTTTACTCGACAGAATAGAGCTAAAATGCGTATCTGGAACCCTATTTAGAGATTTTGAAACAAAAATTAGGGCACTGAAACCCTGTTTAGGGTTTTTGAGACCCAAATTAGGGCTCCGGAACCCTATTTAGGGCTTTTGAAACCCAAATTAGGGTTCTGGAACCCTACTTTGGGCCTCCAGAAACCCTGTTTAGTCTCTGTGAAACCCAAATTAGGGTTCCGGAACCCTATTTGGGCCTCCAGAAACCCTGTTTAGTCTCTGTGAAACCCAAATTAGGGTTCCGAAACCCTATTTAGGGTTTTTGAAACCCAAAGTAGGGTTCCGGAACCCAAATTAGGGTTTCAGAAACCCAAATTAGGGTTCCGGAATCCTATTTAGGGTTTCAGAAACCCAAATTAGGGTTCCGGAACCCTATTTAGGGTTTCAGAAACCCAAATTAGGGTTCCGGAACCCTATTTAGGGTTTCAGAAACCCAAAACAGGGTTTCGGAACCCTATTTAGGGCTTTTGAAACCCAAATTAGGGCTCCGGAACCCTATTTAGGCTTTCAGGTACCCAAAACAGGGTTTCGGAACACTATTTAGGGTTTCTGAAACCCTAAATAGGGTTCCGGAGGCATTACTTTGGGTTTCTGAAACCCTAACTAGGGTTCCGGAACCCTATTTAGGGCTTTTGAAATGCTAAATTACGGTATATAAGTCTTGAAACCCTGAATTTTAGCAGTTTGTAACCCAAAATAGGGTTTCAGAAACCCCCCCCCCAGAATTCGGCTGGGGGGGTTGCCGAAAATCGGGCCTGGGGGGGCTAAACCCCCCCAAAACCCCCCCAAACCCCCCCCCTCCTACATGAATGCTACTGTTGTTTGTTTTTTATTGGATTTTCAGAATGTGCATGTGTCAGGGTTGTATATTTTTCCGAAAAAAACCTCGGCCTGTTTTTTTCCAGTTTTTTTTCGATTTTTTTTCCTAAATCGCGGAAAAAACTCCAGCCCAAGTTCTGAGTATCCTAGAGTGGTTTTATGATTCCTAACGCTTTCTAGCGCCTTCTTCAGTCTTTTCAGACCAGAAATAAAACGTGTCACATAGATATAAATCACTAAACAGGCATGAAACAGTCCCTGAAAGGCTTCATCAATAAACCCTATATGCAAATTTTCTTACAGCAGTTTGCATTTTTGTTTTATCATGCTAAATTTGGTCTTTTCTGTTGTTTTTCTAACAGTTTTGAGTCAGTATGGCCTATTATACATCGCAAAAGTCCATTTTTGGTTAGAGAAATGACATAAATTAGCTATTTTTAGCTTGAGTTTTTTCCGCGATTTATGTTTTTTTCCGACCCTTAGGAAAAAAACCGGTTTTTTTCGAAAAAAAACGGAAAAAAACACCGGAAAAAAACACACCTCACAACCCTGGTATGTGTATACTAATCATCGCTTAACAACCACTTCTCAATACCACGTGGCAGTAGGGATGGATATTTTTCCGAAAAAACCTCGGCCTGTTTTTTCAGGTTTTTCCGGTTTTCCGAAAAAACTCCAGCTTCAAGTTCTGAGTACCCTAGCCTGGTTTTATTATTCCTAACGCTTTCTAGCGCCTTTGTGAGTCTTTTCAGAACAGAAATACACGTCTTACATAGATATAAATCACGAAACAGGCATGAAACAGTCTCTGACAGGCTCCATCAATAATAAACACTATATGCTATTTTTCTTACAGCAGTTTGCCTTTTTGTTTTAGATTGCCAAATTTGGTTTCTTCTGTTGCTTTTCTAACAGTTTTGAGTCAGTTTGGCCGATTACACATCAGAAAAGTCCATTTTTAACTGAAAAATGACATAAATTAGCAATTTTTAGCTTGAGTGTTTTCCGCTATTTATGTTTTTTTCGACTCCTTGGAAAAACACGGTTTTTTTCGGACAAAACACACCTTGTCTGCGTCTCTGGTGCACTGGTAGCAACTCTGCCTGCCATGCACCCAGCGTTAGACTTATAGTAGGGGTTAGTCCCCGGTGATTGCCTCGCATGTGGCCATTTATGGCTTCTTTACTGGTCTGTCCGGTGTTCATGTGCGTTGTAACAAACCTCTAAAACCATTAAACCTCACATCCCTGCGGCAGTAACCGGAGGGACAAAATTGGCACCGCATATACTGTATGCATCGTCACCAGCTTTGAAGCATAGAACAGAGATAGACTTCTCTACTGAATGCTGAAATTTGAGCCAAATAACTAAGAACGAATCATTTTAGTGAAGGCCAAACAATCAGCGTAACATTTTTGATATAATGAACCGGTAACACGATTTTATTTCAAATGCATAATGCGTTTGATGCTACTTCCAGTCGCAGAAGAATTTACTGAAAACTGCAATAACGAATAACTAAAAAGTAAACAGTTACAGATATCACTGCATCACGTCTGGTCTTATCCAGTTATTACCCCCATTCCGCCTATCCACTTCTGTTGAGCTTGAGCGGCGCCGAATGGCCGCGCCCAGGGACTCCGTGGAAGCACTGAAATACATAGTTTATGGTGTCACTTTTCTACTGTCAACTTAGGCTCAGTGAATTAAAACTATTTTGACCACAACTGTAGATTTTCTTGCACAATCTACAGGGTCCGCCAAAAAAAAAAAAACAACCCAGCAGATTTTTTGCTGTAGCAACCAAAAATCTCAACCGATTTGAATAAATCCGTTTTTAACTGAAAGATAAATAAATTTTTGAACGATTGATGTAACGTTTATGTTTGTCCTCAAAGTCAAAACAGAGATTTTGGCAAAGAACAAGAGTGATATAGAAGAACCCAGCAGATTTTTTACTTTTCCAACCACGAATCTCAACCGATTTAAATGAATTCTTTTTTGATTGTAAGATTGATTAATTCTTCAAAGATTGGTGCTATTTTTATTGAGCTTCACAGTTTAGTTCTTCAGATATTTGCCTTCTATAGTCGAAACAGATTTTGGCAAAGAACAAGAGCGATTCCGTTTGCATTTCATAATAAAGCAGATTCCTATTGCTGGGGCTAATAATACTTTAAGTGTTGAAGTAAACCGAGTTTCTGTGTCACCTGTAAAGCCTCTAATAGCTAGGGATGGGCACGTAAATTAATTTTCGTAACGCGTAACGTAAATTAAGCGCCGATTTTTAATTTACGTTACGTTTAACAATTACTGTAATTAAAAAAATTCGGATACGGAAATTAAACGAATACGAAAATTAAAATTTAGCAATACGTAAATTAATTTCCGTACGTGAGTTAATTTACGTTCCTAGCGTAAAACAGATTTTTCTGTTGAATCCTGAGCCCACCGCATTGTTTTGTTGTATTATAGGCATATTTTTGGTTACTACTGAAACTGAAATGCGACTTTTAAGGCAAAATTTTTCGAAAACTTTTCGCTCTGGTCGCACAGAAGCCCAACCCAAACTCTCCGAACTGCTAAACCGGTTAATTTCGGTCGATTTTAGTAAGTCGAAATATCTTGTAGATACGTTTTTGAAGGCTTGAATTTGTCAATATCTCCCTGTATAAGAAAATAGGCAGAAAAGCCAGGCAACTATAAATTCATGTGTAGGTGTTGTACTACTGTTGGAAAGTTCAGGGTTGAAAAATAGGTTCAGTTTCAAGTCAAAGCCAACATCGAAATTTCAGGTTCAAGTCCATCTTCTAAAAAACCTGGACAATAGGTTCAGGTTCAAGTCCATCGATATCTCCAAAAAACTGTAGATATTTTGCGCTGCTTGCAACTTTTCTGAGCTATAAGCCTTTATACTGGCAGAAAAACATACATCAGACTTTACAGGGCAGTGTACTTTCGTTTTCTGACAGTTTCAGTTTGAAAATAGGTATAAAATGATGAAATCTTTAAAATTTTTTGCAATCCAACCGAAAATTTTACATAGTTTGCCTAAAAATTGCAGTTGAAATTTGAACCTGTTGAGAAAGTCCAATAAAACGGAACAGGTTCAACTCCGGCTGAAATAAAATAGGTTAAGGTTCAGATTAAAGTCCACAAATTTCAGGTTAAAAACCTATTAATAGATCCAGGTTCAGTCGGACTTGCCAACAGTATGTTGTACATTTAAAATGCATTCAAACAGAGAAGTGAAGTTACATAGTTTTCTTCACTACTAATCTTATTTATATGTAAGTACTGTCATACGTTTAACCATCAGTGTGCGGTAGGTAGACTACAGTCTGTAGTACGTACGTAGTTGGCTAGTTGCTGCGCAGTTATAAAACCCTCAGCAGCTACAGTAATTCAGCCAAACAACATACCCACATTTCATTCCTTCCTTTTGGTGTGAAGTTAGATTTCAAAAATACGAATGCAATTCCAATCGAACAAACACAGAATTAAAATTTGCATTGCATACAGTTCATTTTATAATTTTTTCCGCGATATTCGATTGCTACTACCTACTAGCGATTTTTGAAGAAAAACGAAAATTAATCTACGTTTGGCTAGAATCTTATTCGTTACGACGTTACGGAAATTAATTTACGTAACGCGTTACAGCAAGAAATTGGCCGTTTTAATTTCCGTAACACGTTACGATTACGGAAATTAAAATCTGGTAAAACAGAAATAACCTGTACGTAAATTACCGATTTTAATTTACGTTGCCCATCCCTACTAATAGCCCTTAGCAGTAGCAGGAATCCGTTTTATTCCGAAGTGCTAGAATAATAAAAAAAATCCCTCTTGTTCACTGCCAAACTCACTGTTTCGACTTTGAGAGCCAATATCTCAGGAACTAAGCAGATTACATTAATGAAAATTTCAGCAATCTTTCAAGAATTTATTTATCTTTCATTTAAAAAGGGTTCATTCAAATCGGTTGAGATTTGCGGTTGCTACAGCGAAAAATCTGCTGGGTTGTTTTTTCTTGGCGGACCCTGTATTATGGGCCCAGGTTAACATGACTAAAGACTCACTCGTTTGCATTAGAGCATTTCTAATCTCAGCCTCTACAGCTTTCACGTAGAAGTAAAGAGTGCAGAGAGTTGGCTGCTGCCGACACACGGGAGAGTTTGCACTCAACTGTCCAGTTGGGTAGGGAAAGCCGGAGCTGACCGCTAACAGAAAACACATCAGCGCAAACAACACTTGCTGCATGCTTGGAGCAGAAGCTGAAGCTGCAATCCAGTCACGTAATACCTATTTTTACATAGTTTTACAGCCTTTCTTCACTCTATAGAAGTTGCTATTGAGCAAAACACGAGCTTAAATGAAGCGATTTATAGAGGAGACCTTAGCTCCTTGCGCCAGACGCCTAAATTCGCGAAACGCTAACCGCTGGCTAATTTCGGAAATCGACAGCGGTTAGCGTTTTCTATTTTCGCATGTAAAGCGAAAATAGATTCTCTAACCGCTGTTGTGGGCGTAAATCGATACTTGAGGATAGTTTAACTAAGACGGTTCTCTTCGAAAATAGAACGAATCTTGACAGCAATTTTCAATCTTTTTGTAGTGGGACGGCTATTAGACAACGTAAAATTGATGGGAAATAGATGCGACTGAGGCGTACTCCCCTCTGTGTAAAAAAGGCCCTGAAAAAGGGTCAGGTTCCGCCTTTGGATGAGATCACAGATTCGAAAATTTAACAATTGGCAGCCAGCCAAATTTGGCGCGCGGCCTACGAAACTCTAAATTCAACTCCGCCCATCGCAGTTGAACAGCGGTTAGCGCAGCGTCGGCCTATTTTCGAAAACGCTAACCGCAGGCCAACTACTCCAAATGGAGTATGGTCTGCCCCAACCGGTTAGTATGCAACACAGGTTGATTGCATTGCATGGACAAAAAACTCTGGAGATTGCAGTCCTAAAGTAGAATAGAAGTACTAAAATAAGCAATGGTACCGGTATTTTATCACTACTATAATCACTTTAAAACACGAGTAACGGCCGAGTAACTTGAAATGGCTTAGATTTTTGAATGTACGTATGTATGTAGCTGTTTTGAAACATAAGTGTGTTTGTTTTGGGAACCTACTGTATTTAGTATAGATTTATGTTTCTCAATAATGTTACTATGTCAGATAATTCATGTTTTTGTGGCAAAATACACGAAAAAGATCAAACTATTGTAAGGTAATTTACATATATAATTTTCTTTTCGGGACCTGCTGGGCATAACAGGTCATCCGGCGATCAGGCGAGGGGGTCTGAGGAGAAATTCTAGGGGAGGGCAGTTGTGTACCAGAAAACGCACAAAAATCGCAAGAAATCGTAATTTAGGCTAAAAATCGTCAAATATCGCCAATTTTGGCTCAAATACAGCTAAAATGTTGTTTACAGGCGATTTTAGCACTTTTAGTATCTGAAATTCTAATAAATTGTCAAAAAATTGCAGAAAAAATTACTTGACACAAAAATCGGAGGGGTCGCAAAAATCGTCATGATGGGAGTGGTACTACTTATGGTATTTGGTACCACTTGAAGTTAAACCGGTGCCATATATGGAACCACTTCCACATACTGTTTGTGTACCAGATATGTTGTTATTTCCCTGACTGTAGTACCTACTCGTGTACAATAAAATAAGCAACAATAAACGGTAATATCCTAACAGCTACATATTATTCTCAGTATCCAACACATACATGTAACAGGGGGGGTCTGGGGGTCTGCCCCCCACCCGAAAAAAGCCACCCCCCCCCGGCTGGGGCCCCCCCCCCCCCCGAGACGATTTCACCGACCCCCCCTCCGATTTTTCTGGCAAGTAAATTTTCGAGCAAATTTTTGCAATTATTTACAATTTCACACACAAAAATTGCCAAAATCGCCTGCAAAACAGCACTTTTTAGCTGTATTTCAGCCCAAATTAGCGATTTTTGGCAATTTTTAGCCAAAAAATTGCGATTTTTTCGATTTTTGAGCGTTTTTTAGTGCCCACCCCCTCCCCCAAAATTTTCGCTCAGACCCCCCCCCCCCCGGCCGGCGCCAGACCCCCCCCCCCCCCCAACCCCCCCTCCCCCCATCGGCGGATGACCTGTTACATGTATGATCCAACAGAGCCTGCATAACAAACATTAAGAAAGAACTAAGTAGTTAGTAGTGTCTGCATAAGTAGTATCTAATGTTCAAAGTTACTAAGTCAGGCCAGGCATACATTACGGACATTTACAGTAACGACTAAAAGCTGCTGTGTCAAGCATTCATTTGAAACATTGACATAAAAGTACCCGAGATGCATTACTCTCTGTCAGGGATAGTTATTTTACTATAGTATAGTAAAACAAAAATTAGTAATACTAGTGGTATTTTACTATATAGTAGTAAAATAATAGAAAAACAGTCAGGCACTTAACGCCGTTGATGGTACCGACACCATATAAGGTGCCAGTACCATATGTAGGTAGTGGTACCATATATGGTAATGGTACCCCCACGTTCTGGGCCTGCGGTGGTACCATATATGGTACCCCTACCTTCGCGTTGTTACCAGTACCGGTACCATATATGGTACCAGTCTGTTCAGATTTCATACCATATATGGTAGTGGTACCATATATGGTGCCGTCACCATACAAATGTATATGGTACCCCACGTTCGGGGCCTGCGGTGGTAACAGATATGGTACCCCTACCTTCGCGTTGTTACCGGTACCGGTACCATATATCTGTTCCACTCTGTTCAGATTTCATACCGTCATATATGGTAGTGGTACCATATATGGTGACGATACCATACCGGCACTATGTATGGTACCTACCGGCACCCTTGGCTATGGGTAGAGTATATATGCAGATTTTATACAGTCGTGCATGTACATGTACAAATGTACATACAGTAAATACGGTGGTTATGAGGGTTGCCCCACCCCAGCAAAGGCCAACCTCCACCAGATCGGAAGCTTAAGAGGACTTCATTTTCTATTTTCAGGAGCGCAATTTTTGGGCCAATTTTTTATTATTTTACAAATATAGGCATGAATATTTCTAAAATTGCTTGTAAAACAGCCCTTTTAGCTGTGTCTGGGCCTGTATTACACTGCCGACACACTGGAGAGTTTGCACTCAGCTGTCCAGTCAGGTAGGGAAAGCCAGAGCTGACCGCTAACAGAAGACACATCAGCGCAAACAACACTTGCTGCATGCTTGGGGCAGAAGCTGAAGCTGCAATCCAGTCACGTAATATGTATAATGAAATTATGGTGTATAACAGTCAGGCACTTAACGCCGTTTATGGTACCGACACCATATAAGGTGCCGGTACCATATATGGTACCGGTACCGTAGGTAGTGGTACCATATATGCTACCCCCACCTTCGGGGCCTGTGGTGGTACCATATATGGTGACGGTACCATATAAGGTGCCGGTACCATATGGTACCGGCACCATATATGGTACCCCCACGTTCGAGGTCTGTGGTGGTACCATATATGGTACCGGTACCATATATGGTGACGGTACCATATAAGGTGCCGGTACCATATATGGTACCCCCACCTTCGCGTTTTTCCGGTACCGGTACCATATATGGTACCACTCCGTTCAGATTTCGTACCATATATGGTAGTGGTACCATATATGGTACCGTCACCATACAGTCCCGCTCTCAAACTGCCCGTCAAAGTGCCAAAGTCAGTCAAATTTGATCAAAGTAGACGCACGCTAAGAATAGGCCACTTTGACTGACTTTGGTTGACCCAGTCAAAGAGCCAGGGCCTACTTTGAACAACTTTGACAGCACTTTGACAGCAACTTTGAATCCACTTTGAGCAACTTTGACTTGACTTTGACTGTGACTTTGACTCACTTTGATTCACTTTGATTCACTTTGATTGACTGACTCATTTACCCACACAATATAATTACAAGCACATTCACGGCCAGCTGTTGTGGAGAGAACCGAGAGCTGTTGTCAGACATAGGCGCATCGCTCCGGCAGGTGGAGAAAAACAGTGGAGGCGCCACCCTCGGCTGAATAAAAATTATCGATTGTGCCGCCCGGCGTTACAACTTTGATTAGCTTTGACTGACTTTGACTGACTTTGAATGCACTTTGACTACTTTGAATGCGGGCTGAACTTTGACCAACTTTGATCAACTTTGACGCACTTTGGCACTTTGACGGGCAGTTTGAGAGCGGGACTGTATATGGTACCGGCACCATATATGGTACCGGCACCCATGGCCATGGGTAGGGGTACCATATATGGTACCACCACAGTCGCCGAACGTGGGGGCACCATATATGGTACCGGTACCATATATTGTGACGGTACCATATATGGTGCCGGTACCATATATGGTACCACTACCCTCGGTACCGGTACCATATATGGTACCGGCACCTTATCGGTGGTGTCGGTACCATAAACGGCGTTAAGTGCCTGACTGTATAATGAAATTATGGTGAATAATGAAATTATGGTGTATAATGAAATTATCCAGAAGTTTAGAGACAAAATGTGTAAAGTTTGAGTCACGAAAGTGCACCCACACATTTGTTTAGTGCAAAATTGATCAAAATTTTGGCTGAAATTCACTAAAACTAGTAAAATAGTAGTAAAATTTCTATTTTACTATTGACCCCGTTCGGAAATTTAATTTTATCTTTACTTTAAAATTCGCTCATAATTTTACTTTTTACTATAAATTTACTACTAGTAAAATACCACTACCGGAGTTTTCCACTTATAAGACCTGGTCTTATAACTGGAAAATGCCCAAATTTAGGGTCACTTTTTGGCGCCCTTTTGAAGACCATGGTCTTATAACTGGAAAATGTTATTTCACTGCAAACAAGGGTTTTTGGCCAAAAGTTGAATTTGTTTTTCACCTAGATTGTTGTTGCCCGATCGATCGGCCCAGCCCTCCTGTCATCTAGCGGCATGCTACAGTATGCTGGTTATTCTAACAGTTCATTCTTTGTTTTTTCTGTCAAATAAATCTAAATCTAATCTAAATCTTGCAGACATGCCTGACAATTTTACGCTTGACTTAGAATCATATTTTACCTATTATTATATACAATACTTCTGCCTTTGTTTTTTCACGATGGACAGTTTTTGTTTAGTTTAAAGTATTGAAAGCAGATGCAGTGACATTTTTACATATACCTTCTTGTTGTTGTGTAACAAACTACTTGTATTGTGTTGTCAATAAACTCTGTTGTGTTCCTTGGCTAGATAGTACTAATTTTTGTTTTACTATACTATAGTATAGTAACAGTAGGTTCGACTTGAAGTTAAACCGAGGGCACCACTTCCAGGTACTGTTTGTGTACTGGTACCAGACATATCTCCCTGACTGTAGTACCTACTCGTGTACAATAAAATAAGCAACACTATATTAGCCGCGTCGTTGGCTCAGTGGGTAGCTTGCTGCCTCTGAGTCACGGCGGCCCCTGCATCCCTAGCGGTTGTAGTGGTTCATCCTCTCGGCGCGGCAAGTTTCTTGCTGCAAAGAGTTGGTCGTCGGCACAACGCTCCACCCAGGCCACCGAAAGCTGGTTACAGCGAGTAGATAAAATGGGAACCAAACTGGATCTGCCATAGCACCGAAGCCGCTCCTACAGCATGCCAACTTGGAGAAAGAGCAATGACGTCAGGAGTTGTCTACGGAAACCGACTAGGCAGGGGGGCCTCTCTCACACCAGGGGCGGACCTAGCGGACGTTGGGAGCCGACATCACCATGACGTCAACGCGCCAGGGACTTTCTTAGTACCTGGCGTCCAACAGCATGGCTAGAGTGGCTGGCAGTGATAGAAGGGAAACGTCCGAGATGACGAAACCACGGGGGTTGCGCAATGGATCGCAAGGTCTGAGCGTAGGGCCGTAAAGGCCCCCCGCACATCGGATCGGATCGGAAGCAACATTATATGGTAATATCCAAACAGCTACATATTATTCTCAGTATCGACAGAGCCTGCATAACAAACTTTAAGAAAGAACTAAGTAGTTAGTAGTGCCTGCATAAGTAGCATCTAATGTTCAAAGTTACTAAGTCAGGTCAGGCATACATTACGGACATTTACAGTAACGTCTAAAAGCTGCTGTGTCAAGCATTCATTTGAAACATTGAGATTAAAGCACCCGAGATGCATTATATTCTCTGTTTCTAAGTGCACTAAAAGACTAAACAAGCATAATCCTCATTATGTTTATGCTTTGAAACATTAATGCACTAGAGATTGTATGTTTGTTTTTGGGAAACGTAGTAGAATATGTTTATGTTTCTCAATATGTTAGTACGTATGTCAGATAAGTTCTATGTGGTCAATATGTAGGAAAAAAGTAAAACTGGTGTACTATTATTTTACTATAGTATTATAGTAAATCAAAATTAATAATACTGGTGATTTTACTAGTAGTAAAATAATAGTAAAAAGTAAAATTTAAAGCCAGTAAAGTGAAAGTAAAGATTGAATTAAATTAACAAAGACCGTCTTTGCAGCCTTTCCATTTTACGACTATTTTTACAAGTTTTTGGTGAATTCCAGCCAAATTCTTCAATTCTTCATCAATTTTTCAATAATAGATGACTCTAAAGTTCTTAAGAACCTCGTATCATGATCAAATTTAGCAACTATTTAGCACCAACATTAAGAGTCGGTCCACGAAAAAATCGAACATTGACGCGAAGACCTCTGTACAGCTCATTTTTCAAAATCACCACACAGATGTGAAACTTTCAGCGATTGTAGAACTTGAAAAGAAATGAAAAAGTTTGCCATCCGATTTTCTCTAGCTGCATTTGAACCCAAGTTATGGACTCTCGAAAATCGGGATTTTGGCACTCTCCAGTGGCACCACCCTAAATTTGACCACATTATCAACCACATTCGTATGGACGTTCACTTCGATAGTCAAACGATCAGTTGAAAGTAGGATGGTCAAACATTTTCAAAAACCAGGTTTTTGTAGCTTTTCCGTCAGCCCCCAATCGTTTGTCTAGGTGTCATTCGCCATTCCATCGGAAATATTTTTGACAAATGCTACCGTTAGACGCAGAAACGAACGGAGACTCCGAATCTGCTTCGAGCTGCTTTAGCAAATAATTCGCTTTTGAGATGCGACTCACCAAAGTCCAGGACAAATTGCACATAATGCCTCAAAAATTCTTGACCAGTAACAAAACCGTCATGGAATACGTCACATTAGTTTTCAAATGAGCTATAACTGGTAATAATTGGCTGAGAGAATAGTGAATGACAGCTAGACAAAGTTTGGTGGGTGACCGAAAAGCGCAAAAAACTCGATTTTTGAAAGTGTCCGACCACCCTATCTTCTACTGATCGTTTGACTGTCAGATTGCAATTCTATATAAAAATGGCTGGTACCGTTAGATGCACAAACGAACGGAGATTCCGAATAAGATAGTCACTTTTTAAGATACCATGGTCAAGTTTGAGATATGGCCTGCTAAAGTTTAGGGCCGATTGCACCAGATCAATCCAATCTTTTGAAAAACGGGTAAAAGCACTTGACACTACTTGAAATGGCCTTTCTAACGAGCCATAACTGATAACATTTGGTCAACAGACTAGTGAACGGCAGTCGTTCAAAGTTTGGTGGGTGACCGAAAAGCGCAAAAAAACCGGATTTTTGAGTGTCCGACAACCCTACTTTCAACTGATCGTTTGACTGTCAGATTGCAACTCCATATAAATATGGTTGGTACCGTTAGACGCACAAAAGAACGGAGATTCCGAATATGATAGTCACTTTTTGAGATACCATGTTCAATTTTAAGATATGGCCTGTTAAAGTTTATGGCGAATTGCACAAGATCAGACCAATTTTTTGAAACTCTGACAGAAGCGCTTGAAACTACTTGAAATGGTCTTTCTAACGAGCCATAACTGATAAAATTTGGTACACAGACTAGTGAACCGCAGCCGTTCAAATTTAGGGTGGTGCCACTGGAGAGTGCCAAAATCCCGATTTTCGAGGGTCCATAACTTGGGTTCAAATGCAGCTAGAGAAAATCGGATGGCAAACTTTTTCATTTCTTTTCATGGTCTTCAATCGTTGAAAGTTTCACATCTGTGCGGTGATTTTGAAAAATCAGCTGTACAGACCAATGTTTGATTTTTTCGTGGACCCACTCTTAATTTTTCACAAGATCTTGGCATCATTGAAGGAAATTGCCTCTAATGACTAGTAAAATAGTCGTAAAATTAGTAAAATTAATAGTAAAACAATAATTGGTAAAATTGGACCTGCTTAGTAGTAAAAGAAAAATTAAATTGAATACCTGAATTTGTAGTAAATTTAGTAAATAGTACAGTGAAAATCTACTAGTAAAATAACAGTAAACCAAAAGAAAGGCGTTAAAGCATTAGGAAAAGCGGATACAACTACATTGTTAGTACAGTGGCTTAGGCCGCCAAACGTAAGCATTACAAGGATTTTCTCTTGAGCTGCGCTGGAGTTCCTTCCGCGGGGAAAAAACGAAAAAAAGCATTCCGACCTTTTTTGGTAAAACTATCCATCCCTGATCGAGAACAATTCAACCGACAAATGACTTTATACACCGTAAGATTGCTAAGCACACAGATTTCAAACAGCAACAGCGGCAACATTTTCAGTCGGAGCAGTAGTTTCTTTTTCGGATTGACTCTCCTCAGTCAGAATCTTGAGGTTTTTAGCGAAGTAAAACACCCACGCATCTGTGAACAGACCGAACACTCTCAAACCACAGAACAGCAGATGGATTCTGAAAGTAGCTTGTCCTCATTTTTCTATAATCATGCATGTACTAGGGTTTTCGGCGTTACCCCCTAGCCCATACCCCCACCCAGCCCAGCCCCGCGAGACAGGTTAACGGACCCCCACCCAACCCAAAAATACAAGTACTAGTAGTGGCTACTGTTGCTAAGTAAATTATAATTATAATTTTAATTATATTTTTTAGAAATTTACTAATACAAGTAAATTATTTGGTAAGTAAATTATAATTATATTAAATTTCTACGAAAACAGGAAAAGTTAATTATAATTACAATTTCTAAAATATACTTACCAAAAATAATTTACTTAATTTACTTAAAATATACTTAATTTACTTACAGAACCTTAGCTGTTGATGAACCTTTTTGGCAGCATGCAAGTGCTGCGTGAGTGTCTGCTTGTAGAGATGCACTACTTCAATGCTGCATTATTATTGTTGCTGTTGTTGTTCAGAGCATACATGTAACAGCTCCGGGCCGACCTGGGGGGAGGGGGTAGGGGGGGGGGTTCCTCAGAGGGGGGGTCGAGGGGGGGTTACGTCCAGAGGTGGGGTCCAAAATTTCAAAAAGCTCCAGAACGCCTGGAAATGCGTTTTTAGCACGTTTTTTTCAGTAAGGATGCTAAAAATCGCAATTTTAAGCTGCCAAATAGCCTTTTAGAGCTAAAAACAAGCAAAAAATGACAAAAAGGGCTTCCAAAAACTCCGATTTCTCTTAAATATCAGCAGTGGAAACGCCAAATTCGGTTTCCAAAGGCATTTCAAGTGAATTTTAGGCTAAAAATTAGTGATTTCTGACCCAGTTTGTTAATACTGGAGCCACTACTAGTACTTGTATTTTCTGGTCGGGGGAGGGGGTCCCTTAACCTGTCTCGGAGCGGGTGAGGGGGGTTTGGCCTTGGCCTTTCCAGCAGGGGGGGTAACCGCCCCCAAACCCCCTAGTACATGTATGGTTCAGAGTTCTGTTCTGCTATTGATTGTATTGTGTGTGGCGTGTGTTTTTATTACCTCTCCTCGTTGTTGTTTTATCTAACTCTCTAAAATAAATACTTAACTGGTTCGCTCATAGTCGGTTGCTGTTACCGCATCAACACTGCTTTCGGTATCTCTACCGTCAATGGCAAGCCATACTTACAGTACAATTTTCAGCCCGCCCACCGCCTTTCGTTTTTGCGCTTGTTCTCTAAATCTCCCACAAAACAAACTACTCCAATTTATCCGCCAAGCTAAGAGTGGATATTAGGTACTTTTCAGCCAGTTTTGCTATGCGATAGCATATGTTTAGTCTCACAGGCATTGTCTGTTGTGGATGCACAAGCAGACACTGACTGGAGAACCTCTTGAGATTGAGGTTCTAATCCTGACCAACTGTCATTATTACTGTTGACAGACATGGGCTTATCTCTTCTGAGGGGTGATAAATTTTGAAATTCTGAGGGGGCTGGCTGGAGGGTGTAGCGGCGGCTGATGGGGGATTGAGAGAATGGTAAGCCAAAAAATCCTATTTTTCGCTAGAATTAAGGTTTTTAACATATTTTTCGTTTCAATACGTTGAGTCTGAGCTCATTCACACCTAACCTAGGCATACTTTTTATGATAATATTCTTAGTAGGGTAGCGATAGCCTGAGGGGCGGTAGGTCAGAGCCTGAGGCCGATAAACGTCCTCGCCCCCAGCTCCCTTTGTCCACGTCTGTTGTTGACGTAACCTGTGACGCCCTCCCTCATTTGGTTTTCATTCTAGATCACTGTTATAGCATCCTTTCTTCGTTGGAAGCAAAGCTGAAGGTGTTAGCCACCAAAATCAGGCCCATTTTAAATATACTTAAGAGTCAGTCTCTGAACTGATCGAGTTTTGGCCCTTTGCCTTATTCAGACCCAAAATTGAAACTTTGGCCTAGAGAGCTGTAAGTTGGTACACTAATACATATCGATGGGTTATATAACCACCGCAAAGGATTTCCCGATTCGACGCTCCACGCTCGAGATACAGCCGTCTGAAAATCGGCTCGCTTAACTATGGGGCAAAAATTTCGAACTTGAATTTCTTTCCTGCTAAAAACAGTTGGGACCTAGAATTTGGGGATTTTACGTAACTTTTAGAGTACTTTAAGAATTTTTGGTCGGTTTTCGATTTTGACGAAAAAATTTTTTTTCGACCCCCTTCCCGCCCCCCTAGCTCGTCTGGAACCCCCCTATATGGGTTTTTTTATTTCAGATTATTGTAGCGCCATTTGTTGGCTACAGATCGGTGCCAAGCACGATAGCCCGCGACCCGGGGTTTTGGAGTAAATTGACTTCAAATGGCTGAAATCGCATTTTTTTTTCCAGTTTTACTATGGGACAAAATTTCGAACTTGAATTTCTTTCCTGCTAAAAACAGTTGGGACCTAGAATTTGGGAATTTTACGTAATTTAAGAGTACTTTAAGAATTTTTGGTCGGTTTTCGATTTTGACGAAAAAAAATTTTTTCGACCCCCTTCCCGCCCCCCTAGCTCGTCTGGAACCCCCGTATGTGGTTTTTTTTATTCCAGATTACTGTAGCGCCGTTTGTTAGCTACAGATTGGTGCCAAGCATGATAGCCCACGGCCCGGGGTTTTGGAGTAAATTGACTCCAAATGGCTGAAAATCGCATTTTTTTCCAGTTTTACTATTGGTCAAAATTTCGAACTTGAATTTCTTTCCTGCTAAAAACAGTTGGGACCTAGAATTTGGGGATTTTACGTAACTTTTAGAGTACTTTAAGAATTTATGGTCGGTTTTCGATTATGACGAAAAAATATTTTTTCGACCCCCGTCCCGCCCCCTAGCTCGTCTCGAGCCCCCCTATGTGGGTAATTTTATTTCAGATTATTGTAGCGCCATTTGTTAGCTACAGATTGGTGCCAAACACGATAGCCCACGGCCCGGGGTTTTGGAGTAAATTGACTTCAAATGGCTGAAAATCGCAAATTTTTGTCGCACAGTAAAACTGGAAAAAAATCCGATTTTCAGCCATTTGAAGTCAATTTACTCCAAAACCCCGGGCCGTGGGCTATTATGCTTGGCACCAATCTGTAGCTAACAAATGGCGCTATAGTACTCTGAAATAAAAAAACCCACATAGGGGGGGGGGGGGGTTCCAGACGAGCTAGGGGGGCGGGTAGGGGATCGAAAAAAATTTTTTTCGTCAAAATCGAAAACCGACCAAAAATTCTTAAAGTACTCTAAAAGCTACGTAAAACCCCCAAATTCTAGGCTCCAACTGTTTTTAGCAGGAAAGAAATTCAAGTTCGGAATTTTGTCGCACAGTAAAACTGGAAAAAAATGCGATTTTCAGCCATTTGAAGTCAATTTACTCCAAAACCCCGGGCCGTGGGCTATTATGCTTGGCACCAATCTGTAGCTAACAAATGGCGCTATAGTACTCTGAAATAAAAAAAACCCACATAGGGGGGGGGGTTCCAGACGAGCTAGGGGGGCGGGTAGGGGATCGAAAAAAATTTTTTTCGTCAAAATCGAAAACCGACCAAAAATTCTTAAAGTACTCTAAAAGTTACGTAAAATCCCCAAATTCTAGATCCCAACTGTTTTTAGCAGGAAAGAAATTCAAGTTCGAAATTTTTGTCCCATAGTTAAGCGAGCCGATTTTCAGACGGCTGTATCTCGGGACTGGAGCGGCAAATCGGGAAATCCTTTGCGGTGGTTACATAACCTATCGATATGTATTAGTGTATCAACTTACAGCTCTCTAGGCCAAAGTTTCAATTTTGGGTCTGAATAGGGCAAAGGGCCAAAACTCGATCAGTTCAGAGACTGACTCTTAAGAGTCCTTGCCAAAAAAAGTCAGGCAGTGGGCGGCCGATGGAATTTTTTGACCCCCCATTTTTATTGGCTCATTTGAATTGCCCTATTATGAAACCCCCACAGCCGCGTCGGTTTCGCTCTGGCCGCACTCAAACCGGAGTAATGGTTTGAAGAAGGGTGCTGCACCGGATCTCCCAGATTTGGCTCCACGATGCTCTTTCAACTGCTGTCAAATTGGCAGCTTTCGAGATAGCACCTTGAAATTGGACACACTTATACAGATTTTCCCGCGCTTTCAAACGCAATAGAGAACAACTGAATACGATGAAAACTGCCAGATTCAGACACGATTTATTAAAGTTCGGGGGACCCGAAATAGACGTATCTTTCAATTGAAAGAAGTGCCTATGTGGCAACGAGCTCCAGAGCTGATATTTTCAACATAAGCTGACCATGTAAGGATGTATCAAAATCTACAAGCAAACCCACCGATTCGGCTTTGTTTGGGAGCTGTGCAGCTTTGAAAATGACCCTTTTGATCACGATTTTTAGGCATGACAAGCAAATGTAGATCAATTACTCTTTGCCGAAGGCACCTAGAGAGCTGTCACTTGCAGCCCATACTAAAACGAACATGCTCTTTCAGAATATCAGCTTCATTTGCCTGTCCAGTTCTTCAGTCCCAAGTAATTTTCACATTTTCATGTGTATGCTGAATCTGACCGAATTTCCAGTACCATCTAACTAGGCTGGTCACTACTCCTGTAGTTTCTGGTTAATCAACCTGAAATTTATCCCGATTGTGCAGAATTTCCCGCTCTTTCAATTGATTCACTCGCCGCATCAATCGGATGCTCAGTTCAAATGTTATATCTGATTGTTTACAAATACGTTTTCTGCAGTGCAACCCTGGCTCGCATCATCGATTAACTTTGCTCAAAAGCTCTGCTTGCTTGGCTTTTGCTTGGCTTTGTCTACTCTTACAGAAAAGCTCAATAGATCTCGTACACCTATAACATGCGCAATATGCAAGCCTAAGCGCTGCAGGATTTTGGCCCATGTTTTCTGGTGACTTTTTTGCTAGAGCTGGTTAGGCCTTGCGCCCTTGATGCTTAAAGTGCACAAGAAGCTGCAGTTAGCTATAAATTGCCATCGATTAAGATATGTGTTACGGCGGTGGTAGAACTGGCACAGTAATGACTGGAGGTGGTAAATCAGGCCATTGTCGTTACTCCTAGAGTCAAACGTTGCTAAGTACAAAAAAATACAAACCCCACAACCCAACCAAAAACCCCTTTGAAAAACCCTACTCTCATAAAGCGCAGTGCTAAAATCTGCTTTTGTAAGTAGAAGCAAACTTCAGTAAAACTTTGTATGGGCAAAACTGGGCAAGAAAATGCGACAAAGAATTATACAAAAGCCTTTCCTGCTACGATCTTCTTACGCTTCTTTGCATAAAGCGCAACGTACCCAACCTCGTGTGGTTGGAGTTTTTTTATGCATATCTCGGTCTTGATGAAGCTGTGTAAATGAATTGTCATGTTATATTATTTTTCTGCTATATTTAACTCAGTTATGACTGAGTGTTTGAACGTTCGAAATATACTATGTAACAAAATAATACACTTACAGTGCACTTACTTTTATCAATAAATTCTTGCTAGTATGGAGCCGCTAAATGTCCTACAGCATGTAAATTTTATTCAACAAAATTTACTTAAAGGTAAAGCGGTTGTGGTCGTGCTATATAAGCTGGTGTCCTATTGGCGTCTTCTATAAGTGTAGACAAAGCCTTGCACTTTTGAGCAAAGTTAATCGATGATGTGTCCCAGGGTTGCACTGCAGAAAACGTATTTGTAAACAATCAGATATAACATTTGAACTGAGCATCCGATTGATGCGGCGAGTAAATCAATTGAAAGAGCGGGAAATTCTGCACAATCGGGATAAATTTCAGGAGACCATAAACTACAGGAGTAGTGACCAGCCTAGTTAGATGGTACCGGAAATTCGGTCAGATTCAGCATACACATGAAAATGTGAAAATTACTTGGGACTGAAGAACTGGACAGGCAAATGAAGCTGATATTCTGAAAGAGCATGTCCGTTTTAGTATGGGCTGCAAGTGACAGCTCTCTAGGTGCCTTCGACAAAGAGTAATTGATCTACATTTGCTTGTCATGCCTAAAAATCGTGATCAAAAGGGTCATCTTCAAAGCTGCACAGCTCCCAAACAAAGCCGAATCGGTGGGTTTGCCTGTAGGTTTTGATACATCCTTACATGGTCAACTTATGTTGAAAATATCAGCTCTGGAGCTCGTTGCCACATAGGCACTTCTTTCAATTGAAAGACACGTCTATTTCGGGTCCCCCGAACTTTAATAAATCGCGTCTGAATCTGGCAGTTTTCATCATATTCAGTTGTTCTCTATTGCGTTTGAAAGAGCGGGAAAATCTTTATAAGTGTGTCCAATTTCAAGGTGCTATCTCGAAAGCTGCCAATTTGACAGCAGTTGAAAGAGCATGGAGGAGCCAAATCTGGGAGATCCGGCGCAGCACCCTTCTTCAAACCATTACTCCGGTTTGAGTGCGGCCAGAGCGAAACCGACGCGGCTGTGGGGGTTTCATAATAGGGCAATTCAAATGAGCTAATAAAAATGGGGGGTCAAAAAATTCCATCGGCCGCCCCCATAAGGGAGCTTGCCTGACTTTTTTTGGCAAGCACTCTTAAATATGGTTGGTAAGTAAATTATAATTAAATTAAATTTCTCTCAGATATGGTAAGTAAATTTTAATTTAATTATATTTCTCTAGGTATGTGGTAAGTAAATTATAATTTAATTATATTTCAAATAAATTTACTTAGCAACAGTAGTAGTGGCTCCAGTACTAACAAACTGGCTCAGAAATCACTAATTTTTAGCCGAAAATTCGCTTGAAAAGCCTTTGGAAACCGAATTTGGCGTTTCCACTGCTGATATTTAAGAGAAACCGATATGCTGATATTTTTGGAAGCCACTTTTCGTCATTTTTGCTTGTTTTTAGCTTTAAAACGCTATTTGGCAGCTTAAAATAGCGATTTTTGCGTCCTTACTGAAAAAAACGCGCGAAAAACGCATTTCCAGGCGTTTTGGAGCTTTTTGAAACTTTGGAATGCTTCTGGGCGAAAGCCCCTTGACCCCCTCCCAGGTGGGCCCGAAGCTGTTAATGTAGCCTATAATTTACTCAACACTGTACCTACCGCCAGCGTAGCTCTGTAGGCTCGTAGATGGAACAGGAACCGGGTCCGGTGCAGGTCTGTTCCCACAAAAGACACGCGGTGTCTATGAGACTGCCGAAGACGATTGGCGCGATCCAGGTGCCTGAAGTTTGAAGTTAAGAGGACTGAAAGACTGCTATCTTTGGTAGACTGACTCACCCAGACTCACCACTCCTGCGCTGAAGCCGAACGCTATTGAACGGTGCTCTGGGGGCACTGCTCTGAAGATACAGAGAGAACGATACACACCAGTAGATATGACACTATATGGATTATAACAGGAGGAGAGGACACAGCAGAGAACAGAACAGAACAGAACAGAACAGAACAGAACAGAACAGAACAGAACAGAACAGAACAGAACAGAACAGAACAGAACAGAACAGAACAGAACAGAACAGAACAGAACAGAACAGAACAGAACAGAACAGAACAGAACAGAACAGAACAGAACAGAACAGAACAGAACAGAACGGAACGGAACGGAACGGAACGGAACGGAACAGAACGGAATGGAACGGAACGGAACGGAACGGAACGGAATGGAAGAACAGAACAGAACAGAACAGAACAGAACAGAACAGAACAGAACAGAACAGAACAGAACAGAACAGAACAGAACAGAACAGAACAGAACAGAACAGAACAGAACAGAACAGAACAGAACAGAACAGAACAGAACGGAATGGAACGGAACAGAACGGAACGGAACGGAATGGAAGAACAGAACAGAACAGAACAGAACAGAACAGAACAGAACAGAACAGAACAGAACAGAACAGAGAACAGAGAACAGAACAGAACAGAACAGAACAGAACAGAACAGAACAGAACAGAACAGAACAGAACAGAACAGAACAGAACAGAACAGAATGGAACGGAACGGAACGGAACGGAACAGAACGGAACGGAACGGAACGGAACGGAACGGAACAGAACAGAACGGAACGGAACGAAACGGAACGGAACGGAACAGAACGGAACAGAACAGAACAGAACAGAACAGAAACAACAAACACAACACAACAGAGAACAAACAAAACAGTAGAGAAGAGAACAGGAAACAGAACAGGGCCAGAACAGAAAAGCAACAGAAGAGAACAAATCAAAAGAGAACAGAAGACGAAAATGGCTACCTCAGAATGATGAGCACTCCAGGAATGACGCCCATGCCTCCAATCAAGCCCTCAACCACTCCAACAGCGAAGAACAGAACAATCATGAGACTGCAGTCATCAGGACAGAACTCACGTGACACTGAGGTGCCTTCATCCACACACTTGCATTGGGAAAACAGCTATAAGATAAACATTGCACCATCTAACAGCTGGAAACGGAAAGTAGCTCTTAAGTTCTCATAGTGAAACATTGCTATTAATGTACGTAAACGTATGCAACGTATACGTATTGTGCAAAAAAGGTATCTACTTCCAGCTTCTGTGGACTGATCTTTTAGCGCTCGGTGTCACTTGAAAGGCCGTAACCTGGCCGATCGATTTTTTGGTCGCCGGCCAAAAAGAAACCACTTAGTCGGCTACTGTAACAGTTTAAAGTAGCGAGCTCAGCACACTGCATTTTTTTCTGTTTTTCAGTTTTTTGTGTTTTTTTTATCATGGCCGTAGGCCGTAGCCTGAAACTAAGAATGGAAATTGAATGCTAATTTATTTAGCAGAAAAGCCTCTAGTAACCGATATTCAAGCGCTGAATGGTATACTTGAAGAAGCAAAACACACGTGTACGAGTGCCTTAGCCTTTACGGTACAGCGTTTTGAAGGGGCTCCACGTCAGTTGATAGCAGGCCTGGAAATGTCCGGCCGTGCACTGCACTAACAACAGATGCACGCTGAGCTTTCTGAGAAATTATCATACACTTTCCATTCTGAATTGCAGGCAAAAACCGCGATAAAAACACAAATACATAAACTGAAAAACAGAAGAAAATTTCAGTGTGCTCAATTCACTCAGTTTGAAGCTGTTACAGTACCCTACTCAGTGGTTTCTCTTTGGCCGGCGACCAATCAGTCGATAGGCCATGGCGCGCTCTTTCAAATAAAAATCCGTCTACTGAAACTAAATCTGAAAGTATGTAAATTCCATATTTGGACAACCTGTACACAAACACCATACCACAGACAGACATAGGCTAGCGTTTCGGCTGAGGAGGTGGTAAATTTTCAAATCCTGAGGGGGCTGCGGGGGTAGCGTCACCTTTGGGGGCTGAGGCGATGGTAAGCCAAAAAGACCGATTCTTGGCTAACATCAAGCTTTTTTGGCTTATTTGGCATTAAAATAATCTGAGCTCATTTACATCTAATCTACATAGGCATACTTTCGTCATAATTTACTATATAAAATTCTTCAAAAAAATTTCTGAGGGGGTACCGGCGGCCTGAAGGCGGGGAGGGGGAAGTCAGAGCCTGGGGGCTCAACCCCCTTTCGCTCATATGTCAGGCGCATACCATGTCATTGTTGTGCAGCGTCATATTGGTGCATCCAGCTATACAAGGCGAAAAATAGACCCGTCCCGATTTGCTACAGACTGGCAAGATCTTGACCGGATCACAGTAACAATCTGCATTACAGGACTGGCTGAAGTTGAAATTGGTCAGTCTGAAACGGTTGAAATGGTTTAGTGAGTATAGATTTGGAATGGATCGCTCACACTCCCTGCTGACCGAGGGTGTTGACCACTGAGTGACAGCCCATAAAGGTCTTGGAGAAACAGAGGGTCAGCGAAATTATGCCGCAGGCCATCACCCAGCCGGCAGCTCTGCGACCTTCCAGCTTTAGCTTCTTCATTATCACTCCACCCATGCCCAGACCGATGGCGAAACCAACCACTCCGATTGAACCTAACCATACAGTATATTTACTGTTTGATGGAATCGATCTATTGATTGAAAACACTGCTACAATATTACTTTATTGCCCCTCCTACGAACATTCCCCCACAACTTCTCATGATCTCACGACTTTTCATGATTTCAAATGCTAAGCAGTCCAGAACTTCACTCATTTATAAGTTTTGTTTGCAATTACAGCATACATGTAACAGCTCCGGGTCGACCTGGGAGAGGGGGTATGGGGATTTCCTTCAGGTGGGGGGGGTCGGGGGAGTTTCGCGCAAAAGGGGATCCAAAATTTCAAAAAGCTCTAAAACCCATGCAAATGCGTTTTAGCATGGTTTTCCAGTACTGATGCTAAAAATCGCTATTTTAAGCTGCCAATTTGGCAGTGCCAAATACCGTTTTAGAGCTAAAAACAAGCAAAAATAATGAGAAAAAAGGGTCCAAAAACACCGAATTCTACGCTAAAAATTAGTGATTTCTGAGCCAGTTTGTTAGTACTGGACCCACTAGCCACTACTAGTACTTGTATTCTTGGGTCGGGGCCCTTAACTTGTCTCCTGAGGGGGGTTTGGCCTTTCCAGCAGGGGCGTAACCCCCAAACCCCCTAGTACATGTATGCCAGTTCGCACTCTATATAATATATACTGATTTATCTGATTATAATTATGAATGATTGTTGTCAGCTACAGGCTAGTCGATATCCAGAATTAAAGATTCTCTTTTTGAAATGTGACCTATTCATGAACGTATTCTATTCTAAAGCCAACTGACCCATATAAAGGTTTGCCTTGTACTGCGGTATGCCGTAATGATTGTCCAAATATTTCGAGTAGAAAACGAAGATTCCCTTAAAGGCAAATGCATCAAACAGTCGTCCCACCAAAGCTCCTGTGTATATTGGGCACTTCAGCACTTGAACCATAGCTGCTTTGAATTCTAAACCGGTTCAGGTCACAATAACAACAACAAGTACATCCAACTATTACCTAACCTAATACTACCGCAGCACTGAACTACCATTATTGTACAATAATTTGTGTTGCACTTGAAAGCTGACTTTTAATTTCGATTCCCAGACCGGACCGGCCCTCTTCCTCTTCCTTCAACTTGGCTTGTTTGTGTTTGTCAACCAGATTCAGTTGCATTTTGCTTTTTGAATTTGGCGCCTTCTTCTTCTTCGCAGGATCACCCTGTTGATCAGGTTCTTGGTCTGCGGCAGCCAGCGCTTCCGGGGAGGTGGCTTTGGCTGGGAAGATAAAGAGTCCGAAGGAGGGACCAAATAATACGATAGCTGAAATTGGGATTAGCGTAATTATGTGAGTAAAACAATAACAATAATAAAATAATTTTAAAAAGTACCTATAAATAAAAATCCGATCCACCAAGCTCCGATCCATCGCGGGTCTTGCGGTGTCAGGCCCACCGGGTCTAAATGTGATAGGAATTAGAGGTAAATACAGAATTAGATAGAGACACTACCAAAAAACCCAATACCCTGTCAGTGAGCAAGGTACCGTATAGTGCTGTACTATAAACGGCACTTAGTGCTAGGGGTACTATAAACAGTACAATACGGTACCTACGTAGGTACGTACTGTATCACTATTAAATGGAAAACAAATAATTATATTTCAGATAGAAACATAAAGCTAATTATTGGTGTGCTGCTTAGTAAATTGGCCACTTCAAAAAACACATAATCACTGCAACTTTTAGTTGATTGATGCACAAATCGCTGGCTAAAACTAATCATGGATCTAACTCTGAAGATTAAGGTCCAAATCAGTAGATAGGAACAAAATTCACAATACCCAACACCTGGAAAATACCCCAATACACCTATACACAATACCAGTTCTCACTCTAACAAAAGCTAACCAATGATTTTAAATTTTAACAAAATGGCAAATACCTTCAAGAGTGAAATAGAGTTTATTGGACATGGAGCCAATAACGAACCCAGTGACCGGTCCAAGCAGTTTGACCGTAAACATTATAGCTGAAAACCACCAATTTCAGTCAGACATCAAAATAAAACAAAGAAGAATTCACCAAAGTAGACCGGTAAACTCTTGCGTTTTATGTTGTCATCCAGCAAGGGAAGTCCCAAAGTTCCAGGCATGGAATGACCAATTCCAATAAAAATCAGTCCGGAACACAAAATCAGAACAGCCAACGTGTTCGTGCCGGTCAGTTCGCATTTTCTCTTCTCCAAAGCTCCTTTGACCAAATTTACTCCAGCATTGCAGTATCCAGCTTGAAGAGAAGCGCCTTTGAACAAAAACTCCCTTTGCTCAGCGTTCAAAGTCACATTCGAGTAGGGTCTTATTGCCTGATCAACCATAGTCATATTCCAATTGACTCGTTTTTGCGGGAAAATGAAGTGCGGCGAGCTGACAATCAGATTGCCGAGGGCAATGGTCATACATCCTGCCCCTATCCACCTTGCTCGGTTGCCTTTGCTGCCCAAATAGGACAAAACTACCACGGTCGGTATATAACCGATGTCATGGGCAGAGACCAAACTTCCAGATAGTTTACTGGGTATGTGGAACTGTTTCTCTATCGACTGAATCGCACTGATCATAAATGTTCCGCCGATTGATTCCAGGAAGTAAACAATACCGAATAGGGTAAAGAAACAGCCGACTCTCGTGCAGAGACATTTTGGGTCCATTTTTATAATAACTGACAACAAGACAGCAAGTGAAGCTTGAAATGATAGCAGCTGCTGCTAAGTCGTGTACAAATAGTATTTTGCTGATAAACCCCTGGACAGGAAATTGACGTGTCCATGTTTTGGCATTTTCCTTTACACCCAACAACAGTGATTGATGTTTTCATTCATCAGTCAGGGAAATATCAACATATCGTATTTGCTCTAATAAACCGACACCCAAACGATATGTTAAAAAATATACCAACACCGTCCAATAAACTGACATATCGATTTAACAGAATTAGTTTTCACTAAATTTTTCGTAATCGGCGTCATTCGCTAACAGATTTTGCACATTATATTGCAGAAGAGGCCTGTTTTTAGCAAAATTTACATTAAATAGGCAAGAAAGAGGTATTTTAGACCACAAATTTACGTACTTGAATAGCTCAAAAATGTAGTTTTGAAGCATGGCAAAGGTTCAAATCAATGGCTAGACCCTCCAACACCCTAGTACATGAATACCTCCAGTTACGTGTATGGACACAGCTTCCTAGGCACCTAGAAAAACGTCGACGTTTTCGACAGCAACCCCCACCCCCTGCGACGTTTTCCGACGTTCAACCAACCACCCCACCTCTCTCTCTACACGTTATATGTAGTTTATGGGCGGCAAATAAACTGGCTGTCGGTTCATTAGAGCAAATACGGTAAATGATACCAGTTAAACTTGAATGATTATGCTATTTGTTTATGCAGAATAGAAGCAAAAATAATAAGGAAAACAACGTAATTGATTAATGAAATCGACAGAGTGAGCACCAAATCCAATACAAAAGTCTGTTCAAAAATTATTGGCGATGAGCGGTTTTTGATTTTTTTCTCAAAAATTCTCCTCTAGACCCCCTTATATTTTTATATGAGCTTGTAGCCAACGATCAGCGCTATATTATGGAACTATTCATTCTTGTCCTAATTTGCATATTACCTATGAAAACGGCCAAAAACTAAAATTTGTGCGAGTTGACCCCCTCCAAACGTGCTTGAAGTTTGACGCCAATACCAGATTCGGATTCCTCAGAGTCTTGCGGTCTCGAATCATACCACTTTCATGGGTCTACGACGATTTTGAAGCAAGTTACGAGCGATTTCCCGAGGGGTACTCGCTCAAAAATCGACCAAAATTTTTGCCCTCCCATAGTAAAACCTACTTAGTGGTGCAAAACGACCTTTTTTACCCGACAGATTTCCAGAAACCACTTTCTCTAGTCAATTCGGACTCGAGGAATTCAGTGGTGCCGTCCGTTTCGGCATCCAACTCTTGTGGAGAGTGCTAGAGCCCCTAAAGCTTATTGGCCGTTGGCCGGCTGCTGTGCGGCGGCTCCCTGCGCGAGCTCTGCTAAACTAGTTTTGTGACGACCCGCCATGTTTTTTCTCAACGCTTAAGCGTGTCTATGTTGGAGAAAGAATTTCTGAGTTGTTGGATACTTCTTTCGTTTGCTCATCTCACTGACTCGTTTCTACCTGCCAGCTTCGCATGGTCCGGCATAAGCGCCAACACCCGGTCGTGTCACCGTCCGTTTCTCCACCAACTGCAAAACGTCCTGTTATGACTGCGCCGGCGAATTCTTGTTCTAACTGTTCTAAATTTGAGCAGCGTTTGCAAGCGCTTGAACAGCAATTCTCGGCTGCCAACCAGAAGATCGCACAACTGGAAGCTGAGAACAGATCGTTACGTGCTCAGATCGATTCTACCGGCGGCTCGGTTCCCACCGCCTCTGTCACCTTGTCCGAGTGCCAGTTCAATGCCTTGTTAGCCCGAGTTGTGCAGGCCCTGGAAGAAAACCAGCTCCGCCGTGAGAAAAGTGCCAACCTTGTGGTCGTTGGTCTCCCTTCGCCTACGCCGATTACTGACAGTGAGCAGTACAGAGAGGCTGCAGACAGCTCCGACTCAGCGATCATAAACGGTTACTGTCGCGATTTGGGTGTCAATGAGTCATCAGTGACGAAGATTTTCCGTATAGGAAAGGACCCCACCAAGACTGTGACCAAAATTTTCTTTCATCCTGGTCAACCAGATGAGCGGCGCAAGTTCTTACGGGGCTTTCGTTCCTGCGCAGTTTCTGACCCAAGGTTTGTGAACAGAAAGAAACCTTTCTGCCGTCCTGACATGACGCCTACGCAATTACAACAGGACAGAGCTCTGCGTGACGAACTCTCGAAACGACGAGAAGAGACTGGCCAGGACTTGGTCATTCGGAGAGGGAAGATTGTTATGAGGTCAGGCGCGCGCGAGCTGGAGGAAAACGAGTAGAGCCCGACGAGCCTCAAGTAGCTAGGTCTGAACGTTTTGGGTCGTTTGTTTACTTTAATGCGAGATCTTTGGTCACTAAAGTTCACGATTTAGTTTTTGAGTGTAATACTAACCAAGACTCAGTTTTTGGAATCACTGAAACCTGGTTAAGTGTGTCAGTACCAAATACAGTGTTTAGTGACCTTCTGCTTAGTCACCGATTGGTTCGTGCTGATGACCAACACAGAGCGGGTTTGGGTGGAGGTGTTGCGTTGCTAATTCCTCGTATCTATGACTATAGAGTTCTTAACACAACCAGCAATCCGTATTTTGAGGCTTTATGGCTTGAACTGTTTGTACATGGCAAGAAACAATGTTGCTTTTGCATAGCATTGTATTATAGAACACCTTCAGCTAACATCCAGGAATCCTCTAATTCTATCTCGAATCATATTAAAGAGCATTATAATTGCTGGAAAACTTCAATTATAATGGGCGACTTCAATTTCCCTGATATAAACTGGTCAAACGGTCAATGTTTGAACACGATCCAACAGGAATTTATGCTGCTTATGTCTGAGCTTGGACTGACACAGTTTGTTAACACTGCTACGCATGAGCGCGGTAATACGCTAGATCTAATCTTCTGTAATAATTCTGAATTTATTTTTAATATTCATATTCAGGAACCGTTTTGCACTTCAGACCACTTTAAGATTAGCGGAAATTTTGGTCCTCTAAATTTGGGAAATAAGTTTGGTCAGATTAAGTTTCGTAATTTTCGAAAGTTGTCTGAGGCTGATTTTGCTCAAAGTTTGAATAATGTGGATTGGGTTACGGTATTTGCATCCTGTTCAGATGTTAATCAATTCTGGTTTTCGTTTCATACCATTTTGAGTGACTTGATTGGAGAATTCGTTCCTCTGTGCTCATTTCAAGCCAAATCACAGTTTTGGTCCCGGGAAGCTAGAAGTGCGCACAGGAGACAGAGAAACTTACATAGAGTTTTCAAAAGAAATCCGTCTGAAATAAATAGAACGAATTGGTTAAGAGCTGCAACGGATGCACGCAAGCTGAAACGTAGAGACGTTGCAAGAGCTGAATTCAGCATTTTGCAGTCTGGCTCTCAGAAGGACTTTTGGAGGTTTGTTCGCAGTAAATTCAAATCTAGATCTGAAATTCCAACTATTGTTCATGAGGATGGTAGTCTGCTATGCTCTAGTCTGGACAAAGCAGTGGCTTTTAACAATTTTCTCGCCTCTGTTTACATCAACGATGACGGAACTGAACTCGAAGGCTTGACTAGAGAGGAATTCAATTTTATTTCTAATATTGAAATTAGCGAAACTTTAATTTTTGATCACTTGTTAAAATTGTCTTCGAAAATGTCAGCTGGTCCTGACGGTGTTCCACAGTACTTATTAAAGAAACTGGCTATTCTCGTGACCTACCCTCTAACCAGAATTTTCAAAATTTCTTTTGAAATGGGCATCATACCTGATGCGTGGAAAATCGCAAGAATAACACCGATTTACAAAAAAGGGCCAGCCGAGTGTGTAAAAAATTACAGACCGGTTAGCTCTCTTTGTAAAGCGGGTATGGTCTTTGAATCAATTATTTATGATCAGTTGGCCTCATTTTTAATCTGTACAAACAAAATTTCCTCAAAACAGTTTGGTTTTATGAGTAAACGTTCCACAGTTACTCAAATTTTATTTTGTATGAATGAGTGGACCAAACAGCTCGACAATTACCAAACAGTAGATGTAATATATCTTGATATAGCACGAGCCTTTGATTCGGTTTCCCATGCAAAACTACTTGCAAAGCTTGAGGCAAAAGGGGTAAGAGGAAAATTGTTAAAATGGTTGCGGAATTACTTGTCCGATCGTTCCCAATACGTTAGCATTGATAGTGAATCCTCTAATTTGTTACCTATTACCTCGGGCGTACCTCAGGGTAGCAAATTAGGTCCTCTATTGTTTCTGGTATATATAGACGACGTCGGGTCAGTTTTGTCACAGGCAAACTTGGTTCTCTATGCAGATGATACAAAGATTTATTTTGCAGTTCCTAAATTTCATATCAATGAAGTATTGCAGAACGATCTTGAACGAGTAATGACTTGGGCAGAGAGAATGCAGCTTTCTATTGCTATCCATAAATGTGCGGTGTTACATTTTGGCCATGGCAATGCAGACACACCATATACGGCCAATGGTGAAAGTTTGGAGGTTGTACATGTCATATCTGATTTGGGCGTCTTGATTTCAGATGATTTGAAATTCTCTAAACACTGTCAGCAAATTGCTTTAAAAGGATTTCAGTTGGTTAACTTAATTTTTCGCTCGTTTGAAACCAGGACAAAGTCATTCTTGGTGAAATTATTTAAAACTTTCGTCCGTCCAAAACTAGAGTATGCTAGTGAAGTTTGGAACCCCTATCTGTTGAAAGATATTGACTTGTTGGAACGAGTTCAAAGATTGTTTACCAGACGAGTCTCTGGTCTCGAGTTTCTTCCATACTGTCAACGTTTATCTGTTTTAAAGCTGGAGTCGTTGGAGAAACGACGCATTATTACAGATCTTGTCATGGTCTATAAAATTCTGCATGGATTGGTGGATGTTCCTGCTGAAGCCTTCTTTGCTTATGCTCACTATACAACCACGCGAGGACACATGTACAAATTGTACATGCCTAAAGCCAGATTAGATTTGCGAAAATACTTCTTTGCGGTCAGAGTTATTTCAATCTGGAATAGTTTACCACACCGCATAGTAGAAAGTAGGTCCGCACGCAGCTTTCGTAAAGCTTTAGACGATTACGACTTAACACCTCACTTGAAGGGTAGGGCATTGGTAGCCGTTTAGCGGCCCAGCCCGCTCTGTGTTGCAGTCTGCTTTGTTGGGCATTCATTTTGTTTGTTAGTTGCTAACAATAAATATTACAAAAAATAAAAAAAAAAAAAAAAAAAAAAAAAAAAAAAACGGCCCAGTTCCGGTGCTTCAAATAGCCATTCAATAGAAGTGCAATATAGCTTCTAGGGGTATCTTTTTGCAGCCAAATCCACAGAAGACAACCTCGAAAAGCCATTTCTCACTCGTGGCCGTTGGGCCGCACTCCAAACGGGGTTGGGGGGCTCCAGACGAGCTAGGGGGGGCGCAAAAGGAGCGAAAAAAAATTTTTTTCTGAAAACGAAAATTTGACAAAAGTTTCTTAAAGCAGTCTAAAAGTACTCTAAAACCCCCAATTTTTAGGTCCGAATTCCGAGTATGAATCGAGAAATTAGACTTTGAAATTTTGGTCCCATAGTTAGCGGACCGATTTTTGGAAGGCTATTTCTCAGGACAGGAGCGTCAGATCCACTAATCCTTTGCAGCAGAAAGATAACTCATAAGCATGTATTAGTGTGCCAACTCAGAGCTCTCTAGCTCAAAGTTTCAATTTTGGGTCTGAATACTAAAACTCGATGCGGCCAGATGTGTTGCATGCCATGAAACTCGATGTGTTAATGCAGCCTGTGAATCTTGTAGTTTTGTATACAATTTTACCTCTGAAGTCAACAGCTTTCGGATTAGGCGAATAGAGCACGTTTGTTGTATTTTCCAAGGTGTTGCAGTCATTAGGGCCTCCTGAGTCATTGGAGTCAAATGAAAAAACATTGGTGTAAATGGGGTACGTTCGCTGTGACGAAATTGGGACATCGGGAAAGCGATAAGCGATAATTTGTTTGGCTGTCTAGCAACAACATCAGGTTCAGTGTGAACGAAGCTGTCTCTACCAAAAACATTTCTCATCATATCTGGAGGAAGATATCGCCGCGTATAGTAATTCACATCTTCTACATAGTTGTTCTTCCGAAATCCACTGATTTTTTTGCCATAAATGATTACCATGTCTTCCACTCCTTCAGCTAACTCTTTCCCAAACTTCATTTCAGGGTCAAAGCAATAACGTTTGGCTTTCTTACGTTCTGATATTTCCCAAGCAGCACTGTGGTCTTCAGGTTTCAATTTAACTAAAAGAATGGCAACTGGGCACGTATCGAATCCGATCGAATTCCTCGTACCCACATTGATAAGAAACAGTGGTTTTTAAACGTTTAACTGACGGAAAATGCCATTTTGCACCTGCAAATTTAGTGCGGAGCACTTTAAACAAAGGGCGCTTTTGAGCGCAAAATTAGCGCTTCAGTGTGTCCCTGAAAGTACCCAAAACATGGCCAGGAGTGAGAAATGGCTTTTCGGGGTTGTCTTCTGTGGATTTGGCGCAAAAAGCTACCCCTAGAAGCTATATTCCACTTCTATTGAATGGCTATTTGAAGCAATGGAACTGGGCCGTTTAGAGCTTTAGGGGGGCTCTAGCACCCTCCACAAGAGTTGGATGCCGAAACGGACGGCACCACTGAATTCCTCGAGTCCGAATTGACTAGAAAAAGTGGTTTCTGGAAATCTGTCGGGAAAAAAAGGTCGTTTTGCTTGCACCACTACTGTAAGTAGGTTTTACTATGGGAGGGCAAAAATTTTGGTCGATTTTTGAGCGGGTACCCCTCGGGAAATCGCTCGTAACTTACTTCAAAATCGTCGTAGACCCATGAAAGTGGTATGATTCGAGACCGCAAGACTCTGAGGAATCCGAATCGGCGTCAAATTTCAAGCACGTTTGGAGGGGGTCAACTCGCACAAATTTTAGTTTTTGGCCATTTTCATAGTTAATATGCAAATTAGGACAAGAATGAATAGTTCCATAATGTAGCGCTGATCGTTGGCTACAAGTTCATATAAAAATATAAGGGGGTCTAGAGGAGAATTTTTGAGAAAAAAACCAAAAACCGCTCATCGCCAATAATTTTTGAACAGACTTCGACCATTACCACAGTGCAGCTGAAAGCAGTTACGAAACGATTGCATTTGGGCTGTTCTTAATTATTTAAAAAATTGAATAAACCCATGGGATTATTGCGGAAAAACCCGGTATGTCGTTATTTACTGACTGTCGTTCATCTTAACTCTTCTTCAAACCGTTTCTGTGTAGCATTATTTGTCTAAAATTTACAGGTCCCCTACAACAAACATACGCTACGCAACTATAAAACTACAAGGTGTCTAATAAATCGACACATTTCGTTATACTGCCATTTTCGGCAAATCTTGACCAAATAGGCTGCAATTTGGACCCTAGCTGCTCGGGGAATTTTATGTACAGTAAGTTTGGTGCACCAGGCTTGACCCAGTCCAGGGACCCAGTCCCAAGAAATTCAAAAAAAACTGAAAATTTTTTAATTTTGAAGCCAAACGAAATAATGTTTATAATGGATACATTTCTTTTTGTTAGAATTTTTGCAAATTTTCGCCAAATGACATGCAATTGGGAGAATATCTGCTAAACTTCGGGGTATAATTATGTGCTAAAATTTCATGCATTGACATTGGGATAGGCTCGAGAAAATAAGGATTCCCCCGAAAAACTGGTTTTTCTGTCTGCTCAATCAAAAAACTGATGTTCAGGATTTTTTTCATCATTTGCTCAAAACTGCGTCTGTCTAAATGCATGAAATTTTCGCACATAAAATACCCCGAAGTTTGGCAGTTATTCTCCCAATTCCAGTCATTTGGGGAAAATTTGCAGAAATTACAGCAAAAAGAAATGTGTCCCTTGCTTTAGACACCTAGATTCGTTCTAACGTAGTTCATAGAAAAAGTACAGTTAATTAAGATAGAAAGGTATACCTGTCCCATGAATCGATTAAATATAATTGATGAGAGGAGACGGTTGGAAATAGTTTGTACAGTTTGAAAGAAAGAACTTGAAACCGGATACCGTGACTTTGTTTGACAAAATGGGGTTAAATTGTAATGATGTACGTAGGTTAGGCCACCACAGGCGAAGGCCCACCTTCTCTCATCAATTCTATGTAACCCGTTTATGTGACAGCTATATCCATGACATTAGGACAGCGACTAAATTAAATTGAGAACGAAGTTTTATAGTCTTTAAAATGTTTTCATAATTTCAGTCCTTCCTAATCCTACGCCTTTACTTTAAAGGAAAACCTATAGGGTAAAGTAAATAGGGCGAATTTACCTAACGGACAATGACTTTTTGCGATTCCTGCTGGATTTCTCACCGCAAAAAATGTGCGATTTACATACACGTGGATTCGCAAATGAGTCATGAGGAATTTATCGCGATTTTTGGTACGTGCTATTTTACTAGGATGGTTTCGAATGGGGTTGAAAAATCGATTCATTCTCTTCTAGCATTTTGTAACATTATTCTATTTACAGTCTGTCTTCCCCGTAACAAAGAGTGCTGCTTAGGTTTTGCTTTCCTGTTGATTGAGTATACCCATCATAACCACACCAAAACTAGGCGTTTTGGAGCAAAGATACCTGAAATAATACACCCATGCCCGGTAAGCTTTCCAATACCAAGAATGCATAAAAGAGTAGCAAGAATGTGCCACTCAGCGGCAGATCGAATGTCGATGCGCTGCACCATAATCGGGTCGGGAATTTCGCGACCCCTCCGGTAATTGCCCATGCGCTTTATTGCTGCGCAATCTAATTTCTGAGTGGGATATTCAAACTGTGTTTGAGAATATCGCTGCCGCCATTGGTTTCTTAAGTCTACGGCAACATGATAAAGGGAAAGGAAGGTAAAGAAAGCTGGCATATGCAAGCATGTAGCATGTGTTCATGGTGAAGCACGTCTGCTGCGTTCAAAATGGAAGGTTTCACAAATGCAAAAAGCCTAGTGCATTTCACAGATACCTTGGAATCTTGCCTTGCAATTGGACACTCCTTTTAGTTATTGTGACGATTGAAGATCTTAGACGAAATATGGAATGAATTGCATACATGTAACAGGTCATCCGCCGAAGGGGGGGGGGTGGGGGGTCTGCTGGCGCCGGCCGGGGGGGTCTGAGCCAAAATTTTGGGAGGGGGTCGGGCACTAAAAAACGCTCAAAAATCGAAAAAATCGCAATTTTTTTGGCTAAAAATCCCCAAAAATCGCTAATTTGGGCTGAAATACAGCTAAAGAGTGCTGTTTTGCAGACGATTTTGGCAATTTTTGTGTCTGAAATTGTAAAAAATCGTTAAAATTTGCTCAAAAATTACTTGCCAGAAAAGTCGGAGGGGGGGGGGGGGGCGGGAAAATCGTCTCGGGGGGGGGCATCCGGGGGGGGGCTGGCCTAAGTCGGGTGGGGGGGCAGACCTCCCAGACCCCCTGTTACATGTATGATGAATTGTCGTTGTAGAAATCACTAAAAATTTTCATGCTTGCTCAGAAGTCAGGTCAAAGGGGGTTTCAGCGACTTCAGGCCGGCTCATTATTTATTATCTTCCGAAGCCAAGCTTCAGTAGTCCAGCTTAACCCTTACGGGCAGACAGTGCGCCAATTTGTGCACGCGACAATTTTTCATCACGCATTGGCCGATCAGCTTCGCACGGGTTCATCACGCAAACCTCGACCAGCTTCGCATTTCAGCTATTCTCATCAGGCGCCGGCCGCCGAAATCTTCCCATCACGCAGCGTTTTCATCCGACAAATTTAGATCAGCTTCGCACCCGACCATCACGCATTTTCCTGACCAGAAATTCCAATTGGCTCATCAGAAATTTAACGGCCCTGCGCGAGAGGGTTAAGCGCCTATAAATGGTCCCAAAGAGAGCTCTGGCTGAGTGTGCGTGCATGTTTAGGCTTATTATATTCAACCAGTTATGGAGGTCGTGTTATTCATTCTACTCGTGTTCACTCTGCTCTCCTTTCCACTGTA
Organism: Sabatieria punctata; assembly: GCA_030248155.1. Taxonomy (NCBI): domain Eukaryota; kingdom Metazoa; phylum Nematoda; class Chromadorea; order Araeolaimida; family Comesomatidae; genus Sabatieria; species Sabatieria punctata. The sequence goes on along the minus strand of JASANB010008068.1, from coordinate 129,308 downwards.
TGCACTGATGTTAGCTACCTTGATCAAATTTCGCAAGAAAGAGCCGTTTGACTCTGCGTTCTTTAGCTTGACAATCAGTCTAGGTGTGGCAGACATGCTAATGACGCTTTATACCTACGCCTTTCACAAGTTTTATTTGGCAACAATTGCATACAAGTACGGATCGATTGACGGACTATTATGGTATCTGCGGTTTTTATATGTTATTGGCTGGTTTTTGGTAGAGACTCAGTTTTTGGGAGTTCTGTTTATCAGTCTCAACCGACTGACAGCCATCGTGTGGCCAACCAGAAACGTATTTTCTTTGGCTAACAGCTTTAAAAATTTATACTGATTTCGTTGAATTTTTATAGATTTGGTCCCCCACAAAACTGAAGGTAGTGCTTGCTGTACAATGGCTGGTTCCAACAATCTTTGCTGCTCCCACAGGGGGAATTCCTGTTTATGCGCCAATAGACCGCAATGGCACAATAGGCGTCGGTATTCGAGAAGAACTTAATGAGGTCAGTCTGTTGAACACCTAACACAGTTATAACATAGTAACGCCGTTTATGGTACTCGTACTGATTCTAGCAAATTTGTGCCAGAAATACTAGAAAAATCCGCTCTCTCTGTTCGAAAACTAGGATAGTATAAAAACATACAGTACATGTAACAGGCCATCCGCCGAAGGGGGGAGGGGGTTTGGGGGTCTGGCGTCGGCCGGCGGTGGTCTGAGCCCAAATTTTGGGAATGGGTTGGGCACAAAAAAAAGCTCAAAAATCGAAAAAATCGAAATTTTTACGCTAAAAATCGCTAATTTGGACTCAAATGCACCTAAATAGTGCTGTTTTGATGGCGATTTTGAGAATTTTTGTTTCTGAAATTGCAGAAATTTCCTCGAAAAATTACTTGCCACAAAAATCGGAGGGGGTCGGAAAAATCGTCTCGGGGGGTTCCATCCGGTGGGTCTGGCCTAAGTCGGGTAGGGGGCAGACCCTTCCCAGACCCCCTGTTACATGTATGGTATAGAAAACATACATGTGCATTGTTTACAGCACAGAGGTCTCCGTGTGTAGTTAGTTGCCTGGCGAAATGCTCAATTTTTAGGTGCGAAATTAAAAAATTGATAGGGAAATTTGAATTTTTTGCACATGTTTTGGTTGAAAATTTCACCTAAAATAACTTCTAGTTAAAGTTATTTTTTGACAAAAACTGCCCCAAATAATCTCATTTCCAACACTAATTTTGTCAAGAAATCGAAATTTTCTATGAAAACTTGCGAAAATTGATTTCTGTGACAGAAAAACGCATCTGGAGGCTTTCTAGCAGCCTCTAGCAACGCTTAGTAGATTTATATTTTCGCCTCCCCCCTGTCCCCCTTGGATACTCCCATGCACATGTATGATGGAAAATGTTGATTTATTTGGCACACCCTTTAAACTGTATTTAAAGCCATACTAGACCTTTCAGACTGTATATGGTCTGGGATCAGTTCTAAATGGAGTGCTAATCAACGGATCAGTTTGTGTCATGTACGCCATTATGTTATACCGCATGATCCGACATAGAAACCAGGTGGGGGATGGACTGGTGAATTCGAGTGCAAATCAAAAGAGAAAGACTGAGCAAAAGTTCGCATTAGTCGGATTTGTCTTGTTCGTTCTAATGTTCTTACATTCTGTTCATTTGTATCATATGAGATCGCTCCAGTACCGAGCTATCGGAACTATTATGTGGTATATGGGAAATATTATATCTGATCTGTTCAATAGTATCAACCCTTATTTGTTGCTAGCGACCAGCTCTATCACAAGAAAACATTTTCTAGCCTTTATTTCGTGCGAAAATGTTTAAAGCGACTTTTTGTCTTAGCGTCTATTATTGTGCAGACTTTACACAGTAATTTCTGATAGTTTCCAAAGTACGTAGCACACCACTAATTAACTTTCTTTCTTCGTCAACATAAAAAATCAAATATTTTGTCATTTCTAATGACACAGAATGTTCACTGAAATTCTATTTCATTTTTTAGCCCATTGGATATTGCTTTTGTGATGTGTTTGGGGTACTCTGGTATTGTTCGCACTTAAGTAAATAATGCAGTATATTCATATTTTTGCACACTCTGAATTGAAAAACACACTTAAACAGAACAAAAACTGTTTCGACTTACATCACCAGCAAGAAACAATCGCAACTTACAGTAAGAGTCGATGTCAGAATCAGGCAACCCTCCATATGCACAAAAATAGGTCAACCTCTCCGATTTTGTTAAAAATTTGCATAAATGATGTAGATTTCAGATTCAGATTTATTACCTGCAGTGCGATCAAGCATATGTAGCTTATAGCATGATAAATATCATGACACACAGCAGCAGAACATATTACTGGTTATCACAGTCGACAAAAAAACAGCGCATTTAAAAAACAACAGATTAAATTGTAGAGAGGTAATAGGATTTCAGCAGCGCTTTAAATTTTTTGAGAGAGACAGTGCCCGGTTCGACATTGAGCTGCTCGAATGCGCCATTTAGCAGAGAGGGGCCTCGAACCGAGAAAGCCCTTTTGGCTGAGGACCTGGAGACAAAAGGCACAAAGAACTGGGACACTCGATGCTGACGCTGAGATCGGCGCTGCGTTGTCAGTGCCACGGCATCCGCTAGGCACGCCGGTTCCTCACTGAGGTGCAGTTGATATGCGAGATTCTGGGTGGCCATTTTTAGCAGAGTTGGAATATTCGGCCATTGCAGTTCTTTCCGCACCAGTGTAGCATGATCATATTTGTGTAATCCAGCTATCAGTTTGGCAGCGAAATTCTGCACACGCTGCAGTGAAGACTCAATGTAAGTAGGGGGTGCCCCTTGAATCACAGCTGAGCCATATAGAAGCCGAGAGATCACTGTTGATTCAATCACTCGAACCAACAGTGGGTGAGGAAGACACTCCTTAATGCGAGAGACAGCAAACAAGAGGCTTTTGCAATGAGCAGAGACATTGTTGAGGTGTTTCAGATAGTTCAGTTGAGAATCGAATGTAATGCCAAGGTTTTTGGCTTCCTCCACTATTTGCAGTCGCTCATTATTGAGAATGAGAGCTGGTTCCTCTTGCAAAGACCGCTTATTCTGTGATGTGCCGATGACCATTACTTGCGTCTTTCCGCTGTTTAGTTTCAGTCCATTCTGCGCACACCACCTTGCTACCGAGTTTAGATCAGACTGAACATTGGCATAGGCTTCTGCTGCAGACTTGGGACTGAATGCAAGCTGCAGCTGAACATCATCCGCAAACATCGTGACTGAGCAATGATTAATGCATGCTGGTAAATCATTAACCATCGCCAGAAACAGAAGGGGGCCGAGTATCGAGCCCTGTGGCACTCCATACTGCACTCGCGCTAATTTAGAAAGTTGTGTTCCAACCTTCACCTGTTGCACTCTTCCTGAAAGATAGGACTGAAGCCAGATCAATCCGTTTTCGCTGATCCCATAGCGCTGTAGTTTGGACAGCAGTGTTGGGTGGTGCACACAGTCGAACGCCTTGCTCATGTCCAAAAGGACCAGAAGAGTCAATTTGCTATGTTCCATGTTTCGATGAATTTTGTCTGTTACCTTCAACAGGGCCATTTCTGTTGAGCGACGTCGCTGGAAGCCAAACTGGCTAGTGTTGAGCAGTGGCTGAAGGTGGTTGTAGAGCGAGAAAAATCGCAATTTTTGGCCTAAAAATCGCCAAAAATCGCTAATTTGGGCTGAAATACAGCTAAAAAGTGCTGTTTTGCAGGCGATTTTGGCAATTTTTGTGTGTGAAAGTGTAAAAAATTGCAAAAATTTGCTCGAAAATTTACTTGCCAGAAAAATCGGAGGGGGGGGCGGTGAAATCGTCTCGGGGGGGGGGGGGGGGTCCCATCCGGGGGGGGGGGTCGGGCCTAAGTCGGGTGGGGGGGGGACCCCCCCAGACCCCCCCTGTTACATGTATGCCGCTTCCGACCCAGGAAATGCAAGAAGCGGGCCCGGAAGAGGGGCCCTCTTCCGGGCCTCCTTTTCGGCCGGCCACCCAGGATCCGGGGTGCCCTCTTTGCTAGCATAGCTTTACACCTGCTGTAATCAATCTTGCATTGACAGGCAATGGACCCTATGTATAAACATCTTTCGCAGTCGGGTCAATTGTGGTGTCAAGTGCGTCTCTCTCAAGCAACGTGATAGAGCGATATTAACGGCCAACGCGGGAATTACACTATTTTCAACGGGGCCAGTCTTGTTGTTTGTAATATTCACTCATTATCCTATTAGTAGGCTTGCCTCTAGGTGGCATATCCTATTAATGGGAATGGGAGTGCAAAAAAGACTTGGAAAGAGCATTTGAATGGTCTGGCAGGTCCGAATTATTAACAAACCGGCAGTGCACTGTTCTCCCTGCATAGAACGAAATTAGCTGACTGTTCGCGCTACTTATTTGCCAATAACGACCTGCCGTCTCTGCGGTCCGTCCGTCGGCGCTTGCAGTTTAACAGAGGTCACCCTAGCCAGTTTACTAACAGATCGGTAGCGCACAGTTCTGCCTGCATACATATGTGGGCACCAAAGACAAATGGCAGAGCAACCGACTCATACAAAGGTATGGTAGCAGCACGCGTTTAGCAGTTCCAGCTGTGCGAACGTTTTGGCCGGTCAGGCAGTAAATCTCTTAAAGTAGGCCGCCACCAGACATCTCAACAGCTGCAGGCCGGATCCGGCCATGGAAAACTGTGAACAGCAGCTTATGCAGCCCGGAAGAGGGGCCCGGAAGCGGGGCCCGGAAACGGGGTGGCCACCTCGGAAGCTGGGTATTAGAGCCGGAAGATGGGTCGGAAACGGGCACCTGATTTTGACATGGTCCCTTAACGCCGTTTATGGTGCTCGTGCTGCTTCTGGCGAATTTTGAGCCAGAAATACCAGAAAAACCCACTCTCTCTGTTCGAAAACTAGGATAGTATAGAAAATGTTGGGACACCTTATAAACTGTATTTAAGGTCATGCTAGATCTTTCAGATCGTGTATGGTGTGGGATCAGTTCTGAATGGACTGCTAGTCAACGGATCAGTTTGTGTCATGTACGCCATTATGTTATACCGCATGATCCGACACAGAAACCAGGTGGGGGATGGACTGGTGAATTCGAGTGCAAATCAAAAGAGAAAGACTGAGCAAAAGTTCGCGTTAATCGGATTTGTGTTGTTCGTTCTAATGTTCTTACATTCTGTTGCATTGTATCTTATGAGATCGCTCAAGTACCGAGATATCGGAAATATTATGTGGTACATTATAGCTGACCTGTTCAATAGCATCAACCCTTATTTGTTGATAGCGACAAGCTCTATCACAAGAAAACATTTTCTAGCCTTTATTTCGTGCAGAAATGTTTAAAGCGACTCTTTGCCTGAGGGGCAGTGCAAAAATGACGTCATCGGTTAGGGGGAGGGGGGTTTGCCAAATGATGACAACCGATGACAACGTGGGGGTTCGGCCAATGATGACGTCACTTTTGTCTCATAGAGGAATTTAGGAAATTAGCCTTTAAACGCATTTGAAAGACATTCTTAGCTTAAAATTAACAGTTTTAGTACTATATGGTTGGGATTCTGACCGAAAAGGGCGAGAAAATTTTGAAAAAGTAACTTTAAAAAACGCATTGAAAACGCATTCTGGTCATCATTTCATTAGAGCCCTGAACAGGCCGCCCGGCATAGAATTTTGGCTGGGTTGTTCCGGTTGGAGGAGCATGCTCGGTTATGGATTGGGTTATTTTATAAAATCTAGGTTCTACTTTAGCGAAATCAAGCTCTTCATAAAATCCGTTTTATGTTTAAGTTTGTTGCGTCCTTAGAAATGTTACTTTTGTACCTACTGTACTGCATGTAGTTTACGCACAAGTGAGTTTGCGAAAATTTTTCGGTGATTTTAGCTCTCCCGAAACGGGCAGGTCGTCCTGTGCAAAATCATCAGGGCGGACTCGAAATTTGATATTCCAGGCCAGGCCGTGAAGAGAGGCACCTGCGCAGGACTCTATTTAGACAACTTTAGTAAAGAATTTTTTCTTTTCTCTTATTTTTGACAGGTTTTTTCTTGTTTTCAATACATGTTAGTTCATAATAACTGTGTCGATGGCTTTTTCACTGAATTTGATAACTTAGTAGATTTTCGAATTGATTTTCTTAAAAATAACGAAAAAAAATCTTCTAAAAATAAACTGTTTCTAAATACGGGAAAATAACTAGAAGAATCTAAAAACTATTGTCCCAAAACTTGCTCATTTGAATGCAGGCGTTTTTGCAAATTCGGGGGGGGGGGTGGAAAAAAGTGACGTCATTTTTTTTAGTTTTAGAGGGGGGTTTGGAAAATGATGACAACCGATGACAAAGGGGGAGGGGGGTCGAAAAATGGCCAAAAATCGATGACGTCTATTTTGCACGACCCCTGAGTGTTTATTGTTGTGCAGACTTTATGCAATAATTTCTGATAGTTTCCAAAGTACGTAGCACACCAGCAATTAACTTTCTTTCTTCATTAACATAAAAAATCTACTGTTTTGTCATTTCTAATGACGCAGAATGTTCACTGAAATTCTAATTAATTTTTAGCCCAGCTGCATTTGTATTGGATATTGCTGTTGTGATGTACAGTATAGATAAAAAATGTCCCATCGCTTTTTCGGTAAAGTGAAAGAAAACTCTTATTTCAGATGAAAATAGTTGAGCACGGCGCAACTCTTATTTCGTGGCTATTTCTTATTTCTTATTTTGTAGGTGTGAACCAGTACGAAATAAGAAATAAGGCCGCAATTTCTTATTTCTTATTTTGTAGTGTGAACCGGGCCTTAGATACATAGTTTCAGGAATGATCGGGCGGACATTTTGTCATAACATGTTCAGACGGCAGCCCTCTGGCTTAAGGAGCACTAAAATTGGAGAATTTCAAAAACATGATCGTAAATCCCATAGTTAAGAAATCTGTGCATTCTGGAATCAAAGCACTGAATCAGTTGTTAATACACAGATTGTAGCAGGAAGTTTGACAAATGAATGGACCTGATATTTAAACTCTGTTCCGCATGATAGAAACCTTCTCCACAGTGTTTTTAGAAAATCGAAAATCTTGTGAATTGTCATTTGACCGGTTTTATGAAGAAAAGTCACATTTTGTAATGTTTTTGAAATTTCCAAACTGTAGTGCCCCACGCCAGAGGGCTGCCGTCTAGATATGTTATGACCAAATTTCCGCCCGATCATTTCTACACCTACCTATGTAAGCGATAGCGCCGTAATTAAGCAGGAAATTTGAATTTACACAGACCACTGATTTTCACTTTTCCGTTCAAAAAAATTTTTTCCGTGGAATTTTCGCACCAAACTTGCGGAATTTTTAGCCAACCATGTTGTCAACTTTTGCTGAAAACTTGAGCCAAATCGGTAAATAAGTGACTGAGAACGAAACGTTTGAGTGAAGGCCGAAAAAGCGATCGAACATTTTTTTATCTATACTGTATTTGGGGTGTTCTGGTATTGTTCGCACTGAAGTTAATAATGCAGTATATTCATATTTTTGCACGCTCTGAATTGAAAAACACACTTAATCAGAACAAAAACTCTTTCGACTTACATCACCAGCAAGAAACAATCGCAACTTAAGAGTCAATGTCTGAATCAAGCAACCCTCCCTATGCACAAAAATAGGTCGACCTCTCCGATTTTGCTCAAAATTTGCATAAATGATGTACCTTGGGGGAAACTAAAAAGCAAAGAGAAGGATGAGCGTCGTGAAGAGGAACGAGTGCTGGGATCGGGGAAAGATAAAACATTTTGGAATTTTGTAAATTCGAAAATGAAACGAAAAGAAAGGATCCCTGTACTGAAAACCGACTCAGATGTACTAAAGTCTGTTCAAAAATCTTTGGCGCTGGGTACATCCGGCAGTGTCCCGAATTTATACGTGGTGTGAACCCCGTACATGTATATATGGATCTGTTCCTCTCATCAACGAGACTACTATACTGTTCTCGAAATTTGCATATTGAACTTTAGTTAGAAGCAAGAAGCCTGACAAAAAAATCGACTTTTTTGGCAAAGCGCCAATGTTTCTGCCGATACCAGATTCGCATTCCCCAACCTTCGGGCATCTCGAAAATCTACCATATATGGGTCTACGATCAACCCTACCAAAGTTACACTCGATTTTCTAACGCCGACAAGTGGTCAAAATTTTGCTCTCCCATAGTTAAGCACAATAATTCATTCAAGATCGAACACATGGGGGTTTTTTTCTTCCAACCAATTTCAGCTTCACGGTTCTATATTATTTCGGACATGCTAAATCCGGACGTCACATTGGTTTTGCTCTACGACTTTGAGTTTTGCTAGAAATTTGACCTCGAAGTTAGGGTGTACACCTGAATTTCATGAAAAGCCTTACCCAACGTATCTTGTGTGGCCCTGGTCAAAACCCCATACATGTATATATGGATCTGTTCCTCTCATCAACCAGATTACTGTACTGTTCTTGAAATTTGAATATTGTACTTTGCTTAGAAGAAAGTGGCCTGACAAAAAAATCGACTTTTTTGGCAAAGCGCCAATTTTTGTGCCGATACCAGATTCGCATTCCCCAACCTTCAGGCATCTCGAAAATACTACCATATATTGGTCTACGATCAACTCTACCAAAGTTACACTCGATTTTCTAACGCCGACAAGTGGTCAAAATTTTGCTCTCCCATAGTTAAGCAGAAAAATTCGTTCAAGATCGAGCACATGGGGGTTTTTTCCTCCAACCAATTTCAGCTTCACGGTTCTATATTATTTCGGACAGGCTGAATCCAGCGGTCACACTGGTTTTGCTCTACGACTTTGATTTTTGCTAGAAATTTGACCTCGAAGTTAGGGTGTCCATCTGAATTTCAGAAAGTGTTGTTGTCTTGTCGGCATTAGAAAATCGACTGTAACTCTGGTACAGTTGATCGTAGACCCATATATGGTAGTATTTTCGAGATGCCTGAAGGTTGGGGAATGCGAATCTGGTATCGGCACAAAAATTGGCGCTTTGCCAAAAAAGTCGATTTTTTTGTCAGGCCCCTTTCTTCTAAGCAAAGTACAATATGCAAATTTCAAGAACACTATAGTAATCTCAATGATGAGAGGAACAAATCCATATATACATGTATGGGGTTTTGACCAGGGCCACACAAGATACGTTGGGTAAGGCTTTTCATGAAATTCAGGTGTACACCCTAACTTCGAGGTCAAATTTCTAGCAAAAATCAAAGTCGTAGAGCAAAACCAATGTGACGTCTGGATTCACCATGACCGAAATAATATAGAACCGAGAAGCTGAAATTGGTTGGAAGAAAAACACCCCCATGTGTTCGATCTTGAATGAATTTTTGTGCTTAACTATGGGAGAGCAAAATTTTGACCACTTGTCGGCGTTAGAAAATCGAGTGTAACTTTGGTAGGGTTGATCGTAGACCCATATATGGTAGTATTTTCGAGATGCCTGAAGGTTGGGGAATGCGAATCTGGTATCGGCAGAAAAATTGGCGCTTTGCCAAAAAAGTCGATTTTTTTGTCAGGCTTCTTGCTTCTAACCAAAGTTCAATATGCAAATTTCGAGAACAGTATAGTAGTCTCGTTGATGAGAGGAACAGATCCATATATACATGTATGGGGTTTTGACCAGGGCCACACAAGATACGTTGGGTAAGGCTTTTCATGAAATTCAGGTGTACACCCTAACTTCGAGGTCAAATTTCTAGCAAAACTCAAAGTCGTAGAGCAAAACCAATGTGACGTCCGGATTTAGCATGTCCGAAATAATATAGAACCGTGAAGCTGAAATTGGTTGGAAGAAAAAAACCCCCATGTGTTCGATCTTGAATGAATTATTGTGCTTAACTATGGGAGAGCAAAATTTTGACCACTTGTCGGCGTTTTGATTTTGATAAGATTTTTGAACAGACTTTAGTTACAAATTGTGCCGAAAAATGTGAAATGCTTAATGAGTATTTTGCGTCAGTTTTTCAAACTGACGATCAGACACATTTTGCGTGTGCAAAGAGGACAAATGCGTTTCTAGGTGATGTACAATTCCCGCCAGATCTGGTGTATGCGCACCTAAATGAATTGCAGAACAAACACTCTCCGGCCCCGATGGCATAGGCCAGTTTTTTCTCAAAAAGTTGGCTTTTGAGGTTGCCTATCCATTGGCTAGAATGTTCGAGAAATCTTTTGTATCTGGAGAACTTCCCTCACAGTGGCGATTAGCTCACGTAGTGGCAATTCATAAAAAAGGGCGAACATCAAAAGTTGAAAATTACCGACCTATTAGTCTGACTTCCGTTTGCTGTAAAATTATGGAGTCCATGGTTAAAGATAAAATGACAAATTTTTTGCGAGTTGAAGGTCTAATTTCTGAAAGTCAGCATGGTTTTCTCTCACGATGCTCCACTGTCTCTCAGCTTCTTGAATGTGTAAATGACTGGACAAGGCATTTAGATAAAGGTGAAAAAGTTGAGGTATTTTATATGGATATTGCGAAGGCTTTCGATTCCTGTATTCACAGAATAATGTTAGCTACGCTCAGGGCGTATGGTATTTGTGGGAATTTGCTAAACTGGATTAGAGGGTTTCTTAGTCAGAGACAGCAACAGGTAATAATTGAACGTACTGCGTCATCCGTGGTAGGTGTTACTTCTGGGGTCCCTCAGGGATCATGTATTGGTCCTGTACTCTTTCTAATTTATATAAATGATTTGCCTCAAGCTATAGCTGAATTCAACGTTCAAATCAAAATGTTTGCTGATGATTGTAAGTAGAGTGCGAACTGGTATTGGGTATTGGGTATTGGGTATTGGGTATTGGGGTTTTTACCCCCAATACCCAATACTAAATTGGACAATTAAAAATAGAGAAAAATCGATGTTGACCTGAAAAATTGATCTGAAAAAATCGAAAATGTTGATCGATGATATGGTTTAGCTGTTTTCGCGTTAAGAAGCCGTCCATAAACGACGTCATTCAAAATCCCGATTTTTCGGAGCCCCCTCCCCCTAAGATGACGTCGTTTTAGGTTTACCGCTTCCCAATAAAAGTGCAGTACATACAGAACTGTCATGTTTTTGTTAGCATACTCCGCAATCAATAGAATAAATCCCTACAACCACTCTGGGAAGCTTTTCCGCATTGTAGAAACCTTTGACAGAATGTACGTATGTACTTAAATTGAAAATAATACAATCAAAGTTCCCTAAAATTCCGAAGAAAGCGACGTCGTTCTTTGCAAACCCCCTCCCCCTCCTGGTGTGTCGTCTATCGTCGCATTTCAGCCGACCCCCCACCCACTCTAGAATGTCATCGTTTATGGACGGCCTAATCAGCTAAACGTTAGTAGAATTTTCTAAAGTGTATGATTTTCTAAGCGCTACACCAGTAATTAATTTATCTGTTCTTATCTAAAATAAAAATGGTCACATTTAATGTCACCGTAATGCACTAGCACCGTACCCATGGCGTGGTGCACACAATTTCCGGCCGAGTTAGGAAAAAAATCGCCGGAAGTAAGAACACTGAATTACGAAATATTAAGTACCAAAACTGTTAATTTCTGCTAATTTTACGCCTAAAACGGCTTCTAAATGCTTTCTACAGGCTAATTTTTCAAAATTTTCTCGCGCTGCTTGGGCAGCGGCCCAACCAGCCTCTTAAAAATTTTAATTGCAGTGTCAAAAATCTTGTGTACACAACTAGAATGTACCTGTCCACTGAAATGAAATTTTTGGCCCAGCTACGCAAGTATTGGGTATTGGGTATTGGGTATTGGGGTATTGGGCGTCTCAGGTATTGGTATTGGGTATTGGGTATTGGGTATTGGGTTTTTTAGGGTTAACACGTGTATACATACCGTGTTTTCATATCGTGTTAACGCACTGTGCTAACCGCGTCAACGCAACGAACTAACCGTGTCACCGGCTCCATATTTCATGCAGGTTTCTTTCGCTTATTACTACTCATGCATGCTTTAGACCCGTGTGTTTGTTGGTGCCCTCGCAGGCATGAACTCGAATTATAAAACATGTGGACACTGTGGGAAGGCGGTTGAGAGGAGGAATCTTTATGGCCACACTTCAGTCTGCTTTAAACGATCAGGTTTTATTTCGCCAATTAAGTCCGGGTGGAAGTCCGTGAAAACGAAAATATTCCATACTTCTGCCGCGAGCCAACGTTTTTTGCGCACAAAGACATGTGGCTACTGCTATTTTAGAGGAGAACGCCGCGGGATTCTATTGCATGAGAAGCAGTGTATATTGCATATTTATAAGTCAAAGACCGGCTCTCAAGCATTTGCAAGGTCAGAGACTGGAAAAATCATCAAAAGGAATGGGATTTATAATTTTAGCAATTTTCTGAAATGATTTTAGTTTCACTTGGGTGAAAATCGTTTCTATAAATAATTTGGGCTAAGAGAAATGGTTCTATGTGTGCCGTAGTTTAAATACGACCTGCCGACTACCATCAGTGAAAAATAATCTGAACTGTTGTATGTTGTATAGCATTTCAGTGATAAAGGCGTTTTAAGCTTGATGAGCAAATGTTTGGAATTAAAAGAAGAAAATAGTACAATAGAGAGCATAGTAGTGATGTAAAATTATGGAATTTGAATTTCAATTCAATTACAATTAAATTATGGCCCAACTTTTGAATTTCAATTAAATTAAATTAATTGAATTGAAATTAAAAACGGGCCAATTATGCGAATTTCAATTACAATTAAATTAATTTTTTACATCACTAGAGCATAGGATCAATAATAATAGCCACGGTGCCAGGCAAGTGATGGGAGCCGGTGAGCTAAACACGTGATATCGATATGTATACACGGTCCGTATACACGTGTCAACGATATGTATACACGGTCCGTTAACACGGCCTACCCAATGGCGTGTTTACGATATGTAAACACGATGACGTGACACGGTTAACACGCTCACAAGACACGGTTGACACGATGACATGACATGGTTAACACGCTCACAAGACACGGTTGACACGCTCCGCAAACACGTGTATACGGACCGTGTCAACCGTGTCAACAAAGTCGTTTTCCCTGTGCCAGATTCATGGTTGCAAAATTAAAAAATCTGTTGGGTTGTTCTTTATCACTCTTGTTCATTGCCAAAATCTCTGTTTTGACTTTGAGGACAAATATCTCAGGAACTAAGAAGGCTATCTTAATAAACGGTACATCAATCTTTCAAGAATTTATTTATCTTTCATTTAAAAAAGGATACATTCAAATCGGTTGAGATTTGCGGTTGCTACAGCAAAAACTCTGCTGGGTTGTTTTCTTTGGCACACCCTGTACTAGAAAAATCCGCTCTCTCTGTTCGAAAAATAGGATAGCATCAGATCCGATCCGATGTGCGGGGGGCCTTTACAGCCCTACACTCAGACCTTGCGATCCATTGCGCAACCCCCGTGGGTCGTCATCTCGGACGTTTCCCTACTATCACTGCCAGCCACTCTAGCCATGCTGTTGGGCGCCAGGTGCTAAGAAAGCGCCTGGCGCATTGACGTAATGGTGCTGGCAGCGTCCACCGCCGCCCCGCCAGAGAGTCTAAACCGGTATAGGCCTTGTTGTGTCGTCTCAGCCAGCACTTGACGTCATTGATCTTTTTCTCCGATGTGGCATGCTATAGGAGCGGCTTCGGTGCAATGGCAGATCCAGTTGGTTCCCATTTTACCTACTCGCTGTAACCAGCTTTCAGTGGCTTGGTGGAGCGGTGGAGCGGTGGAGCGTTGTGCCGACGACCAACTCTTTGCAGCAAGAAACTTGCCGCGCCGAGAGGATGAACCACTACAACCGCTAGGGATGCAGGGGCCGCCGTGACTCAGAGGCAGCGAGCTACCCACTGAGCCAACGACGCGGCCTATGGGATAGTATAGGGAACGACTGGAATTCCGATTCCAATCGGAACTGGCAGTTCGGAAAAATTGGCAGTTCCGATTCCGATTCCGAACTCAGAGGTCTTGGAATTTTTCGGAAGTTTTGCTAAATTTTTAGAAAATCAAAAAACACCATTTTTTGCGTACTATTCTGTGTCTTCTTTCTTGTGCAATCAACAATCTGCGTAGTTTAGTAATCCATAACCTATTGTAATCTCTAAGTATATAATATATGTACGTACATGTAACAGGTCATCCGCCGAAGGAGGAGGGGGGTTGGGGGTCTGGCGCCGGCCGGGGGGTCTGATCTGAGCCCAAATTTTGGGAGGGGGTTGGGAACTCTAAAAAAGAAACGCTCAAAAATCGAAAAAATCGCAATTTTTCGGCTAAAAATCGCTAATTTGGGCTGAAATACACCTAAAAAGTGCTGTTTTGAGGGCGATTTTGAGAATTTTTGTGTCTGAAAATGCAAGAAAATCGCAAAAAAGTCTCAAAAATTACTTGTCAGAGAAATCGGAGGGGGGGGGCGGAAAATCGTCTAGGGGGGTTACATCCGAGGGTCTGGCCAAAGTCCGGTGGGGGAAGACCCTCCCCAGGCCCCCTGTTACATGTATGGTATAGAAAACATACATGTGCATATGTTTTGGTTGAAAGTTTCACTTGAAATTCTAAACTTTCTAGTTAAAGTTATTTTTTGACAAAAACTGCCCCAAAACCGCATTTCGAACACAAATTTTGACAAGAAATCGAAATTTTCTATGAAAACTTACGAAACTTGATTTCTGTGGCTTAAAAACGCATCTGCAGGCTTTCTAGCAGCCTCTAGCAACGTTTCGTAGATTTTTATTTTCGTCCCCCCTGTCCCCCTTGGATACCCCCTTGCATATGTATGATAGAAAATGTTGATACATTTGGGACACCCTTTAAACTGTATAAAGACCATGCTAGAACTTTCAGACTGTATTTGGTCTGGTGTCAGTTCTAAATGGAGTGCTAATCAATGGATCAGTTTGTGTCATGTACGCCATTACGTTATGCCACATGATCCGACACAGAAACCAGGTGGGGGCTGCACTGGCGAATTCGAGTGCAAATCAAAAGAGAAAGACTGAACAAAAGTTCGCATTAGTCGGACTTGTGTTGTTCGTTCTAATGTTCTTACATTCTGTTGCATTCTATCTTTTGAGATCGCGCGAGTACAAAGATATCGGAAATATTATGTGGTACATTATAGCTGATCTGTTCAATAGTATCAACCCTTATTTATTGCTAGCGACCAGCTCTATCACAAGAAAACATTTTCAAGCCTTTATTTCATGCAGAAATGTTTAAAGCGACTTTTTGTCTGAGTGTTTGCAGACTGCAGATTGTTGTGCAGACTATACGCAATAATTTGTGATGGTTTCCAAAGTATGTAGCACACCAGAAATTAACTTTCTTTCTTTCTTCATTAACATGAAAATCTAGTGTTTTGTCATTTCTAATGACACAGAATGTTCGCTGAAATTCTATTTAATTTTTTAGCCCATTGGATATTGCTGTTGTGATGTGTTTGGGGTATTCTGGTATTGTTCGCACTGAAGTTCATATATTCATATTTCATGCAGTATATTCATATTTTTGTGCACTCTGAATTGAAAAACACACTTAAACAGAACAAAAACTCTTTCGACTTACATCACCAGCAAGAAACAATCCCAACTTAAGAGTCCTTGCCAAAAAAAGTCAGGCAGTGGGCGGCCGATGGAATTTTTTGACCCCCCATTTTTATTGGCTCATTTGAATTACCCTATTATGAAACCCCTACAGCCGCGTCGGTTTCGCTCTGGCCGCACTCAAACCGGAGTAATGGTGTGAAGAAGGGTGCTGCACCGGATCTCCCAGATTTGGCTCCTCCATTCTCTTTCAACTGCTGTCAAATTGGCAGCTTTCGAGATAGCACCTTGAAATTGGACACACTTATACAGATTTTCCCGCTCTTTCAAACGCAATAGAGAACAACTGAATACGATGAAAACTGCCAGATTCTGACACGATTTATTAAAGTTCGGGGGGACCCGAAATAGACGTGTCTTTCAATTGAAAGAAGTGCCTATGTGGCAACGAGCTCCAGAGCTGGTATTTTCAACATAAGTTGACCATGTAAGGATGTATCAAAACCTACAGGCAAACCCACCGATTCGGCTTTGTTTGGGAGCTGTGCAGCTTTGAAGATGACCCTTTTGATCACGATTTTTAGGCATAACAAGCAAATGTAGATCAATTACTCTTTGTCGAAGGCACCTAGAGAGCTGTCACTTGCAGCCCATACTAAAACGAACATGCTCTTTCAGAATATCAGCTTCATTTGCCTGTCCAGTTCTTCAGTCCGAAGTAATTTTCACATTTTCATGTGTATGCTGAATCTGACCGAATTTCCGGTACCATCTAACTAGGCTGGTCACTACTCCTGTAGTTTCTGGTTAATCAACCTGAAATTTATCCCGATTGTGCAGAATTTCCCGCTCTTTCAATTGATTCACTCGCCGCATCAATCGGATGCTCAGTTCAAATGTTATATCTGATTGTTTACAAATACGTTTTCTGCAGTGCAACCCTGGCTCGCATCATCGATTTACTTTGCTCAAAAGTGCAAGGCTTTGTCTACATGTACTCTTACAGAAAAGCTCAATAGACCTCGTACACCTATAACGTGCGCAATATGCAAGCGTAAGCGCTGCAGTATTTTGGCCCAAGTTTTCTGGTGACTTTTTTGCTAGAGCTGGTTACGCCTTGCGCCCTTGATGCTTAAAGTGCACAAGAAGCTGCAGTTTGCTATAAATTGCCATCGATTAAGACGTGTGTTGCAGCGGTGGTAGAACTGGCACAGTAATGACTGGAGGTGGTAAGTCAGGCCATTGTCGTTACTCTTAGAGTCAAACGATGCTAAGTACTCTCATAAAGCGCAGTGCTAAAATCTGCTTTTGTAAGTAGAAGCAAACTTCAGTAAAACTTTGTATGGGCAAAAGTGGGCAAGAAAATGCGACAAAGAATTATACAAAACCCTTTCCTGCTATGATTTTCTTACGCTTCTTTGCATAAAGCGCAACGTACCCAACCTCGTGTGGTTGGAGTTTTTTGATGAAATCTCGGTCTTGAAGCTGTGTAAATGAATTGCCATGTTATATTATTTTTCTGCTATTTTTAACTCAGTTATGACTGAGTGTTTGAACGTTCGAAATATACTATGTAACAAAATAATACACTTACAGTGCACTTACTTTTATCAATAAATTCTTGCTAGTATGGAGCCGCTAAATGTACCACAGCATGTAAATTTTATTCAACAAAATTTACTTAAAGGTAAAGCGGTTGTGGTCGTGCTATATAAGCTGGTGTCCTATTGGCGTTTTCTACAAGTGTAGACAAAGCCTTGTACTTTTGAGCAAAGTTAATCGATGATGTGTCCCAGGGTTGCACTGCAGAAAACGTATTTGTAAACAATCAGATATAACATTTGAACTGAGCATTCGATTGATGCGGCGAGTGAATCAATTGAAAGAGCGGGAAATTCTGCACAATCGGGATAAATTTCAGGTTGATTAACCAGAAACTACAGGAGTAGTGACCATCCTAGTTAGATGGTACTGGAAATTCGGTCAGATTCAGCATACACATGAAAATGTGAAAATTACTTGGGACTGAAGAACTGGACAGGCAAATGAAGCTGATATTCTGAAAGAGCATGTTTGTTTTAGTATGGGTTGCAAGTGACAACTTTCTAGGTGCCTTCGACAAAGAGTAATTGATCTACATTTGCTTGTCATGCCTAAAAATCGTGATCAAAAGGGTCATCTTCAAAGCTGCACAGCTCCCAAACAAAGCCGAATCGGTGGGTTTGCCTGTAGGTTTTGATACATGGTCAAATTATGTTGAAAATATCAGCTCTGGAGCTCATTGCCACGTAGGCACTTCTTTCAATTGAAAGACACGTCTATTTCGGGTCCCCCAAACTTTAATAAATCGCGTCTGAATCTGGCAGTTTTCATCGTATTCAGTTGTTCTCTATTGCGTTTGAAAGAGCGGGAAAATCTGTATACTGTAAGTGTGTCCAACTTCAAGGTGCTATCTCGAAAGCTGCCAATTTGACAGCAGTTGAAAGAGCATGGAGGAGCCAAATCTGGGAGATCCAGCGCAGCACCCTTCTTCAAACCATTACTCCGGTTTGAGTGCGGCCAGAGCGAAACCGACGCGGCTGTGGGGGTTTCATAATAGGGCAATTCAAATGAGCCAATAAAAATGGGGGGTCAAAAAATTCCATCGGCCGCACCCAAAGGGAGCTTGCCTGACTTTTTTTGACAAGCACTCTTAAGAGTCGATGTCTGAATCAGGCAACCCTCCCTATTTTGCTCAAAATTTGCATAAATGATGTACCTTGGGGAAAACTAACGTGTACCAACAGTGAGACCCAACTCCGCCTTATATGCAAACTACAAGAGGTCAAAGGTCAAATTTGGGGTATCTTATCTGATTGAGCATAAATATGCCAAATTTCAATGCACAGCGTCCGCGCTTCTTTTAAACGATAGAGCTTGTTCTTGGCTTTCCAAGGAAATATACAACACGTTTCTGCATCACTTGCTTATGTAGTTACTACAACGATTTTTTGTAATTTTTAATTACCCAAAAATCGCTTTTTTACCCACAACAAAAAAGTCCCTCCACCCCCTTGACGTGCAATAGACATTTGTCAATTTAACCGTGTGTTTGTCATTTACACTGATGAAATATATGAGAACCACATTATCCATGCATTTGACAGAGGTTGGGTGGGGATGGAAATTCTGGTGAAAAATATACGATTTCATTTTTATCCCTAGGCTCAAGGGGACATACTGTTGTGTTTCTGACGTTGTTGTTGCTCTTCCGATTCTGCTCTTCAACTCTGTCCTACCGGCTGTCTGCGGTGCAGTTGTGGAGCAGGAACAGTTTGTTTAGTCTTCAAGTAAACCAACACCAGAACACGAACTAACTATCGCACACACGCACTAAACAGTCCGACCGCACACTAGCAGAACACAACACAGAGAAAAACGGTCGACTGACTAACACAGCATTTTATGTATGCCCAGACAGATCACATACATGTAGTTGGAGGGTTTTGGGGCTTTAAGAGGCGTTGCAAAAAAATCGAGCAGGTTGCCTTATGAGGGCGGCGGATGGAATCTTTTGACCCCCCCCATTTTTATTCGCTGATCTGAACCACTAAAGTGTGGATATTGCAAAACGCAGTCGGTTCAGCTCGGGGCCCACCCATTCCGGAGAAATCGGCGCCCAAAGTTGAAAAACCATGCTTTTTCGAGTCCGCCAATTTTTTGACCGACTTCCATCTTTGACCGGGCGCCGTAAGCGTATTTTTAAAGTAATCCTCACCAAATCTGGAACATTTATAGAACCAGTGATGCTCTTTCATTTGCACCTATCGAGGTCGGAGTCCGACTGTAATTGCCGATTTGACAAGCAGTTTTTTGCAGAGATCAAACCGAAAAACACGTATTCAGAAATACATATGTTTCACTTAGGTGGCATCGAGCTATCCGGCTATAAATTTAACACAAAATAGCCCATCAAATGTGCTTTCGAAATCTGGATTTGGGACTCTGAAACTCTAACTGGTGCCCTAATTTGCGTTTCTCGAGGCCCAAAATAGGGTTCCAGAACCCTAATTTGGGTTTCAGAGACTCAAAACAGGGTTTCGGAACCCTAATTAGGGTTTCAAAAACTGTAAATAGGGTTTCAGATGCCCTAAATAGGGTTCCAGACAGGGCTGTTGGGTCGGTTTTTTTCCTCGGTTTTTTTCGTTTTTTTCCGGAAAAAAACCGGTTTTTTTCCTAGGGGCTCGGAAAAAAACTAAAATGCGGAAAAAAACTCAAGTAAGTTTTTGAAGGAAATAGGCACAATAACTGGTTAAATTCGCTTCCAATGCTTTGAATTTACGTTAATAGAAGCCTTACAAGCATTTCCATGGCATAACTTAGCTGTTTTTCGCAAAAAATATTGGTACCATTTTCAGGCAACTTTTATAATTGTATTTTTGGTGTTTTAAAATCAAATTACTACTCTAAAACATGAAATTAGTGCATTTTGTAATAAGACTCACGCTATTTCGTTGAATTCTGCAATAAAAAGCTATTGTTAAAAAATTTTTTCTGTCATCTCGGAAAATAACTTTTGGAAAAAAACCGGAAAAAAACAGGAAAAAAACCGGAAAAAAACCGGCTTGAGTTTTTTTCCGGAAAACAAACAGCCCTGGTTCCAGACCTCTAATTTAGGTCTCAGAAACCCTAAACAGGGTTTCAGAGCCCTAATTTGGATTTCAAAATTTCTAAATAGGGTTCCAGAAATGGATTTTGGCTAGGTCGACTTGCCGAGTAGGGAGGTCTGGCAAGATAATATTCCCAATGCAACTGATACTCTCTACTGTTATACGGATGGTTCCAGGTTAACAGGTTTGGAGAATTCGGGAGCAGGAGTATTTATACAGAGACTAGGGGTAGAGGATTCCTTTCTCCTGGGAAGATACACAACGGTTTTCCATGCAGAGGTCCATGCTATACTGAACTGCGCCAGGACTCCGGGATTAGTTAACTGTCCGGAGCAGAAGATCTGTATTTGTTCAGATAGTCAAGCAGCTTTAAAAGCATTGGTATCTCCACGCATCAGCTCTAAGTTGGTTGCAGAGTGTGTCAGGGAACTACAATACAACGACTGGCGCTTCGGAAGAAGCTGCAGCGGCTGTGGGTACCTGGACACTCGAATGTGGAGGGAAATGAGGAGGCTGACCGACTAGCTCGGGCGGCTTCAGAGTTTCCACTTATAGCGTCGGAACCGGCCCTTGGCTTTGGGGTTTAAAGGGCATTTTTGCACTTCTGACAGGATTTTTACCCGATTTTTAGACCTCAAAACCCTGTTTTGAGCCCAAAAAAGGTCGCTGAAACCCCCTTTGGAAATAGTGCTGAAACCCTATTTGGGATCTGGAACCCCCCAGCCGCACACCCAGCTACATGTATGAAGGGTGGTTTCAGCAACTTCAGGCAGGTTCATTATTTATTATCTTCCGAAGCCAAACCTCAGTGTTCCAACTTGAGCGCCTATAAATGGTCCCAAAGAGAGGTCTGGTTGAGTGTGCGTGCATGTTTAGGCTTATTATATTCAACCAGCTATGGAGCTCGTGTTATTCATTCTACCCGTGTTCACTCTGCTATCCTTTTCACTGTATGCACTGATGTTGGCTACCTTGATCAAATTTCGCAAGAAAGAGCCGTTTGACTCTGCATTCTTTAGCTTGACAATCAGTTTAGGTGTGGCAGACATGCTAATGACGCTTTATACCTACGCCTTTCACAAGTTTTATTTGCAAGCAACTGCATACGCTTACAAGTATGGTTCGATTGGTGGACTATTATGGTATCTGCGGTCTATATATGTTATTGGCTGGTTTTTGGCAGAGACTCAGTATTTGGGAGTTCTGTTTATCAGTCTCAACCGACTTACAGCAATCGTGTGGCCAACCAGAAACGTATTTTCTTTCGCTAACAGCTTTAAAAATCTTATCCAGATCTCGCTGTATTTATTATAGATTTGGTCCCCCACAAGACTGAATGTAGTGCTTGCTGTACAATGGCTGGTCCCAGCAATGATTGCTGCTCCAACAGGGGGAATAGCCGTTTATGCGCCAATAGACAGCAATGGCACAATAGCTGTCGGTATTCGAGAAGAATTTCATGAGGTCAGTCTTTTGAACACCTAACACAGTCAGGACTTAACGCCGTTTATGGTGCTCATACTGGCTCTGAACAATTTTGAGCCAGAAATACCAGAAAAACCCACTCTCTCTGTTCATAAAACCATAGTATAGAAAACATGAATGTGCATGGTTTGTTGCAGCTCAGAGAGTGACAGCCAGGTCTCCGTGCATAGTTGCCAGGGAAATGCTCAAATTTTGGGAGCGTAATTGAAAAATTGGCTTGAAATTTGAATTTTTTGCATATGTTTTGGTTGAAAATTCCACTCAAATTTCAAAACTTTCTAGTTAACGTTATTTTTTGACAAAAACCGCCCCAAAAAACCGGATTTCCAACACAAATTCTGTCAAGAAATCGAAATTTTCTATGAAAACTAGCGAAAATTGATTTCTGAGGGTTAGAAACGCATCTGGATGCTGCCTAGCAGGCAGCCTCTAGCAACGTTTAGTAAATTTTTATAAATGTTGCCATTTTCGGGACACCCTTTAAACTGTATAAATACCATGCTAGATATTTCAGATCGTATTTGGTCTGGTATCAGTTCTAAATGGAGTGCTGATCAACGGATCAGTTTGTGTCATGTACGCCATTATGTTATACCGCATGATCCGACACAGAAACCAGGTGGGGGATGGACTGGTGAATTCGAGTGCAAATCAAAAGAGAAAGACTGAGCAAAAGTTCGCGTTAATCGGATTTGTGTTGTTCGTTCTAATGTTCTTACATTCTGTTGCATTGTATCTTATGAGATCGCTCAAGTACCGAGATATCGGAAATATTATGTGGTACATTATAGCTGACCTGTTCAATAGTATCAACCCTTATTTGTTGATAGCGACAAGCTCTATCACAAGAAAACATTTTCTAGCCTTTGTTTCGTGCAGAAATGTTTAAAGCGAGTTTTTTTTGTCTGAGTGTTTATTGTTGTGCGGACTTTACGCAATAATTTCTGATAGTTTCCAAAGTACGTAGCACACCAGCAATTAACATTCTTTCTTCATTAACATAATAAATCTAGTGTTTTGTCATTTCTAATGACGCAGAATGTTCACTGAAATTCCACTTCATTTTTTAGCCCAGCTGGATTTGTATTGGATATTGCTGTTGTGGTGTATTTGGGGTATTCTGGTATTGTTCGCACTGAAGTTAATAGTGCAGTATATTCATATTTTTGCACGCTCTAAATTGAAAAACACATTTAAGCAGAACAAAAACTCTTTCGACTTACATCACCAGCAAGAAACAATCACCACAACCTAACATTTTGTTTTTAATCACCTAACCAAAAAAATCACCACAACCCATACATGTAACAGGTCATCCGCCGATGGGGGAGGGGGGTTGGGGGGTCTGGCGCCGGCCGGGGGGGTCTGAGCCAAAATTTTGGGAGGGGGTAGGGCACTAAAAAACTCTCAAAAATCGAGAAAATCGCAATTTTTGGGCTAAAAATCGCCAACAATCGCTAACTTGGGCTGAAATACAGCTAAAAAGTGCCGTTTTGCAGGCGATTTTGGCAATTTTTGTGTCTGAAATTCTAAAAAATTGCAAAAATTTGCTCAAAAGTTTACTTGCCAGAAAAATCGGAGGGGGTCGGCGAAATCGTCTTGGGGAGGAGGGGGTCCCTCATCCGGGGGGGTCTGGCCTAAGTCGTGTGGGGGGCAGACCCCCAGACCCCCCTGTTACATGTATGCCACAACCTACTTTTGTTTTGTAATCTAACTAACAACACTACACTAATGCAGCAGTTTTTGCTAGTGTTTCAGATCAAATTAAAATTAAATAACAAAATTAGGAGTCAGTCTCTGATTCGATCGAGTCTTGGTATGTCAAGTTGAAAATCGGACTTTTGCGTAGAGACCTGTGCGTTGGTGTACTAATAGGCATTCATGAGTTATGTTAAACCTGCAAAGGGTTTATGGATTTGACGCTCCATTCCCGAGATACAAGCCGCCAAAAATCGGCCCGCTTAACTATGGGACCAAAATTCTTAACTCGAATGAATTTCTTTTGTACCAATAAGAGTTGGGACTAAAAAATTGGGGATTTTAGGTAACTTTTTGAGTAGTTTAAGAATTTTTGGTCCAAAATTATTTTCGCGTAAAAATTTTTTGCGACCACCTTTGGCCGGCCCTAGCTCGTCTGGAACCCCCCCCCCTACACAGGTTTTTTTATTTCAGAATTTTGTAGCGCTATCAATTTGCCAGACTTTTAATTTTTATGATCGCGACATTTACATTGCATTTGCCGGTATGCATTTATGTTCCTATGTGTAAAGATGACAGTCTCGTTTTAGGTCTAAAAGGTCGAACTCGAGCTAGAAAACTTACACAAACAAACCATGGACTGCCGAATGAGATTAGCCCTCAGTCTAACAACACAGTCACTCTTGACAACCTTGTCGATGTCGGTTGTACAACCGAGATGATGATCTATATTTCAAAACCCAGATATTACGTTCCAGAGCCAGGTACATGGTAACTAAAAACAAATATGCCATACTCTCACAAGTTTGATTACCGAAAACTTAGGTTGATACACACCATGTACCTGACTGTTTTCGAGAACTCCGGGAACTTTGGGTACTACCAACTCGACATGACATGTGCACTGGACTATAGGAGCTATTCAAAGCTACGAAAACCTGTCATAGTTGTGTCTGATGAATGCAAAGAGTAGTGCAAAGTTTTGTGGCACTGATGTGTAAATATTTTAACTGATTTGTGAACAGGAAGAACTGTGTTTGATTGCTTTTGTAAACATAAAATCGGTTCAAATATTAGACAGTAAACTCTAAGCGCATCATCACTTAGTTATACTAAACGTTGCTGGAAAAAAACTTCACAATGACAGTCTGTTTCCACATTTGGCATTCACATTCACAGCTGTGCTGTGCATTATTTACTATGAACATACGCATACTTGCCACTGCTAAGCTGCTGCTGCCATGTAGTTAATATTCAATCAAACTAAAGTCTGTTCGAAAATCTTTGGCGCTGGGTACATTCGGCAGTGTCCCAAATTTATTCGTGGTGTGAACCCCATACATGTATATATGGATCTGTTCCTCTCATCAACGAGACTACTATACTGTTTTCGAAATTTGCATATTGAACTTTGGTTAGAAGCAAGAGGCCTGACAAAAAATCGACTTTATTGGCAAAGCGCCAATTTTTGTGCCGATACCAGATTCGCATTCCCCAACCTTCAGGCATCTCGAAAATTCTACCATATATAGGTCTACAGTCAACCCTACCAAAGTTACACTCGATTTTCTAATGCCGACAAGCGGTCGAAATTTTGCTCTCCCATAGTTAAGCACAATAATTCATTCAAGATCGAACACATGGAGTGTTGCTGCCGATAACCTTTTTATTTTACACGCTCAGGCACTTTGCCCACAACTAAACTAGAATGCAGAAAACCACGTATATATAGCTGTTATAAGAATAGCTATTCAACAATCCAGCAATAGTGAATAGTGAATAGTCTAGACGCAAATAGATAGAATAGGAAAGAATAGAATGAATAGAAATGAAACATATTTTCTATAGAAGAAGCTAAATGCAATGATTGCATCAGCGATGAATTAGTTAGCCAGACAAAGAAAACAGGATACAATAGGAAAGATCACAAAGCGGCGGAATATAATAGGAGTAGAAAGATTACTAAGATTCCGTGGCGACATCCTCCCCAAGCAAAGCTTAATAGTTTTTCTTAACAGCAGAAACAGGGCGTCGACGTTTTTTGAGCAAAGTTTCGAAGAAGTTCAGCACCCATTGAAAAAGGATAGGAAATAGTGGAATAGTGAGCATTAAAACAATGAAAAGTAAAACAACAAAAATTATCGTTTGTATCCAATGTCCTGAAAATAGATTGGCGAAGGGACCAAGGTCAAAGTTTGTTCCTCCAGTTGCTGTCCCTTGCTGGGGAATGACATTTGTTACATTTCCTAGTTGTTTTCTGTCGATAAAGATGAGTGTTCCATTGAGACTAAACTTTGTAGTCTTGGCAGGGCAGTTGACCTCACAGGTTTCTTTAATATTAGCATGTTTAAAGTTGAGAGTAGTGACAGATTCAGTGCCTTTTGCATCACACAATGTTGAGAATGCAGCTGAACCGCAGAGCACATGAGCTAACGCGGTCCCATGGTTAGTCTTGCAGTTGAATCTTAATTTTGCACCTGTTAAGCAGCTGTAACAGCCACTGAAGTTCAGTGGAGTTATCTTGCATTGATTCTTGTCTATTTTCGAGACCAGGTGTAAGCCTTGTAAGTTAACTTGCAGTTCTATTGCTGCAGCCACACCATGATATTCCGCTTCTAGGCTTGTTCCACTTCCTGTTATCGAAAAGCCGTTGTGATGGAGTGGAATTAGTTTGTACTGCTGTTTAAATATGTCTTCCAGGTTTAGATCATTGCATGTGCAGGAAACAGTTTTCTCTTGTGGGTGACATTGACACATATCTTTTGATAAGTAGCATTCGAATTTTTGAGCACTCATTCGATTTTTGCATTGTAGACCACCCACAGTGCCTGCAACTGGCTGACCTGCGGCTGATCCAGAGATCAGAACTGTTCTGACACCATTAGTTAGGAAGGAGGTTCCAAGTATTGGGGTTGGAGGATTGGTAACCGAAACCAAAGTTATCTCAATCTCATCCACATTATCTTTAATTCCAGGTTTAAGATGGACTGTTTGCTGACTGTGTCTTCCTTGTTGCTGAATAGTTCCAATTGCTTTAACTTGGTATGTCCAAATGGGGCATCGAAAAACTTCAAACACAGTGTCACTTGTTGGTACAGCGAAAGTTCTGTAAAAAAGGCAACCTGCTGAACAAACAAAACAGCCACAACCCCAGCCACGATTTTTTTGTCAGGCCTCTTTCTCCTAAGCAAAGTAAATTTCGAGAACAGTGTTGTAATCTTGTTGATGAGAGGAACAGATCCATGTAGACAGACATGTATGGGGTTTTGACCAGGGCCACACAAGATACGTTGGGCTATGCCTTTCAGAAATTCAGGTGTAGACCCTAACTTCCAGGTCAAATTTCTAGCAAAAATCAAAGTCGTAGAGCAAAACCAGTGCGACCGCTGGATTCAGCATGTCCGAAGTAATATAAAACCGTGAAGCTGAAATTGGTTGGAGGAAAAAAAACCCCATGTGTTCGATCTTGAATGAATTTTTGTGCTTAACTATGGGAGAGCAAAATTTTGACCACTTGTCGGCATTAGAAAATCGAGTGTAACTTTGGTAGGGTTGATCGTAGACCCATATATGGTAGTATTTTTGAGATGCCTGAAGACTGCGGAATGCGAATCTGGTATCGTCATGAAAATTGGCGCTTTGCCAAAAAAGTCGATTTTTTTGTCAGGCCAATTTCTTCTAAGCAAAGTACAATATGCAAATTTCAAGAACAGTATAGTAATCTAGTTGATGAGAGGAACAGATCCATATGTACATGTATGGGGTTTTTACCAGTGCCACACAAGATACGTTGGGTAAGGCTTTTCATGAAATTCAGGTGTACACCCTAACTTCGAGGTCAAATTTCTAGCAAAAAACAAAGTCGTAGAGCAAAACCAATGTGACGTCTGGATTCAGCATGTCCGAAATAATATAAAACCGTGAAGCTGAAATTGGTTGGAAGAAAAAAACCCCCATGTGTTCGATCTTGAATGAATTATTGTGCTTAACTATGGGAGAACAAAATTTTGACGGCTTGTCGGCGTTAGAAAATCGAGTGTAACTTTGGTAGGGTTGATCGTAGACCCATATATGGTAGTATTTTCGAGATGCCTGAAGGTTGGGGAATGCGAATCTGGTATCGTCATGAAAATTGGCGCTTTGCCAAAAAAGTCGATTTTTTTGTCAGGCCAATTTCTTCTAATCAAAGTTCAATATGCAAATTTCGAGAACAGTATAGTAGTCTCGTTGATGAGAGGAACAGATCCATATATACATGTATGGGGTTCACACCACGCATAAATTCGGGACACTGCCGGATGTACCCAGCGCCAAAGATTTTTGAACAGACTTTAGGGAATTCTGCAAGGTTTTGGTCATTCGGAGGCGAATATCTCACGAATGTCGGGTCGCAGCCCAAAATGCTTTACACCAAAGTCTGGCAAACTGATAGCGCTACAAAATTCTGAAATAAAAAAACTGTGTAGGGGGTTCCAGACGAGCTAGGGCCGGCCAAAGGTGGTCGCAAAAAAAATTTTACTCAAAAATAATTTTGGACCAAAAAATTCTTAAACTACTCAAAAAGTTACCTAAAATCCCCAATTTTTTAGTCCCAACTCTTATTGGTACGAAAGAAATTAGAATTGAGAATTTTGGTCCCATAGTTAAGCGGGTCGATTTTTGGCAGCTTGTATCTCGGGAATGGAGCGTCAAATGCATAAAACCTTTGCAGGTTTAACATAACTCATGAATGCCTCTTAATACACCAACGCACAGGTCTCTACGCAAAAGTTCGATTTTCAACTTGACGTAGGGATAAGGGCGGAGACTCGATCGAGACTGACTCTTAAGTTATTTTGACCAAAATCACCAAGCAAATAGCAATTTAATAACAAATCAATTTTTTTGCGATTACTGTCAAATATATTAAAATTATTGGCCCAGAAATTTGATATAAGTTTGCTTGGTTTGGCAGCTTCACTCAAGCTCTTGCTACAAAACAACAAGTTCAGTCCAAAGATGAACTTGTTCATGCTTAATAGCAAAGATATCAACGCATTAAATATTTATTTGTAGACCATTTGTGGCCACCAGACCATTAGACGGTTTTGATTATTGTAGACAGCCAGAACACAGAAACAGATAGTTTTAGCTAATGGTCAGACAGTAAGTTAATTAGCTCAGCTGCTTGTCAAGGAGCTCCATCAGCACAGACCACCCATCGATCATATCGCCACCATGTTTGCCCTAGGAAGATATGCGGCAGCCCAGTTCATTAATCTTCATGCTTTGAGCTTGTCTGATCGTTGTCTGGTCCAAGGCATCTCACTTGTTCACCATGCAGTTGTACACCTTGCTGTACATGCTTCAGTTTGCAATTATCACTATAGAAACAGGTATAAGCTAGAGATGTGCACGGGCCCAGCAGGCCACAGCTGGAGAGGAGGCATGCCCAGCCCATGCACATTTCTGATTAATCTAGCCTTTTGAACTAAATGTGTAAAGGAAAGCCTATCTCTTCAGCACCACTGAATCTCAGCTTCAATTATAACGGAGAGCAAAATGACAGTCTACTCAGATTCAACGCCGGTCGACAGATAAATGTGCTGAACGTGAATATCATTGATGGCACAGAGAAAGACTCTGGCAGTAGAAACTCTTCTTCTGGTATCGCCTCTTATGTGCATACTTAGCTAGAAGCCTAAGCCAGAGCCTAAGATAAGCCTGAAACTAAGGCTTAAAGCAAAGTTAGGCTCGGTCGATTGGCTACTGGGTAGGGGGTTTGCTGTCTCCTTTCTTGCTCTGTTTGGGCGGGCGCCGAATGGAGATGAATAAACTGGAACTACGCTGCTTTTCTGTTTTTTGTTTGTCTTTCCTTCTTCCTTATTCCTACACCATCCAGCACAGCACTTAACATTTCATTTAACACTTAACATTTTCATTAACAAATTCATTAACGGCACACTTGCGACGCATAACATGTTTATGAATTTGTTAATCCGTTTAACAACGGCGACTGCCACTATAGTGGCATAGCGTTCCCGAAACGGTTAAGTGCCTGACTGTTAAAACACAAAAAATCGCATTCTCTGCAGTGGCTTCGGTGTGTCAAAGAGAACAACCATGCAAGAACGACGGTACATGTGTGGACCAAGCAGGACCCAGCTACACCTGTGACTGTACAACGTCCAACACTCATGCTGGACAGAACTGCACCGTTCCTGGTAACCTACTCTTTGCCTCAATAGCGTTTCAGTAAAGCAATTTAAGCAATGGTCAGGTTAGGGGCCGTCCAAAAATTACGTAATGGTCAGAGGTGGAGGGGGTTCGCCAAATTATTACTACTTATTACGGTGGGGAGGGGGTAATTTTTAGCTTGCAGCATCGAAATGGCAAATAGCATAAAAGTACTTGTCAAGATTTTCAAGGTCTGCCAGGTATTTATTCAATTTCTTTTGGACGATCGTCGGTTAGAGATTTAGAGTTCTATTCGAATTTAAGCTTTTATATAGTTTTTAAATCCCAATGACACCAGTGTTCATGCCATACTCAATGATCTTTGAGATCTGATCAAGTGCTTCTTAAACTTCCGATAGATTCCCCTGGTATAACAGTTTTTGAATGAGGTTCTTCCAAAAAAGGTTGACAAAAGTAAAAGCTACATTTTGGCCGGCACTGTTGGTGTAGTGGTTTAGGCCGCAAAGCCACTGTGCGCGATATCGTGCGCTCATTCTCTCGGCGCGGCAAGTTTCTTGCTGCAAAGAATTGGTCGTCGGCACAACGCTCCACCCAGGCCACCGAAAGCTGGTGACAGCGAGTAGGTAAAATGGGAACTGACTGGATCTGCCTGACACAGGTACAACAACGAAAAGATCGTTATTTATTTAGCCCTGCCATACACACGTTATAAAACAGTAATAGTAAAGTCAACCCGCAGGGACGCAGACAGCGAGAGCAAGAGCATTATCACGCGAGATAAGAAAAAGAAGGCACAGGCAGGTACTGGCCAAAACAATTAGCATACAGCTCAGCTAGTCTGGTTAAAAATCTAACCTTAATAATACACGTACAGTACATACCGAGAAATACACGTACGATGTTTATTCAGCAACACCTCAAATTAGTCCGCAAAAACATAAACACGTTAACACTCCTCCTCGGACTAAATCTCAACTGTAAGGAAACAGTAAAAAACGCAAAGTAAAAAATACTGTCGATTTGATACTACCCAGACATACACATACAAAAACTTGCAGTTATGTAAAAGTGCGTGTGTGTATCTGCGTACTGCGTGTAATATGGTGTTTACTGTAGACCCAGCGCTCTGAGGAAGTTGTTGAACGCTGGTGCTGGCAATGGCTTGGTGAAACCG
The DNA here is from genome assembly GCA_030248155.1 of Sabatieria punctata. NCBI lineage: Eukaryota > Metazoa > Nematoda > Chromadorea > Araeolaimida > Comesomatidae > Sabatieria > Sabatieria punctata. The sequence continues at coordinate 98,520 of JASANB010008068.1, read as the reverse complement.
TCAGCCACTTGTCCTGTAGTAGGACAATAGACCATGTCAAGAAAACCAGCCTTTGCATAGTCGTGAACAAACTTGAGCTTGACATCCAAGTGCTTAGTGCGCGCATGACCGTGTGGCGATGACACTAAGTGAATTGCCGCATTGTTGTCTTCGTTTAACTTGGTAGGACTTTGCTGGGGTAATCCAAGATCGACCAGTAAAGCTCTCAGCCACTTGATGTCTGCGGCAGTGTCAGATAGCGCGACGAACTCGGACTCAGCTGTCGACTTGGCTACTAAGCGTTGCGACCGAGATGCCCAAGAAATCGGTCCGCTCGCGAGAAAAGAGACGTACCCGCCGACTGAGCGTTGGGTGACCTCGTCAGTTGCCCAATTTGCGTCAGAGTAAGAAATGAGCTCTTTGTTTCCATTTGCTTGGAAAGTGAGACCGTAGGACTTAGTCCCTTGCAAGAAACGCAGAACTCGCTTGACTGCTGACCAATGGAGTGTAGATGGAGCTGCTGAAAACTGAGCCAGCCGTCCAAGAGCAAACGACAAATCTGGACGCGTAGCGATTGCCAGAAACATCAACGACCCAATAGCCGACTGATACATGGAGGAATCCACTAGTTCTGCTCCAGGACCTGTGGGTTGTGGCTCCTGGGTTGCCATAGGTGTAGCAACAGGATGACAGTCTTGCATTTGGAATTTCTGCAGAACCTTGTCAGCATAGGTCTCCTGACTCAGCGTGTAGCTACCATCTTCACCCTTGTTCACTGAGACACCAAGGAAATAGGCAGCTCGGCCTAAATCTTTGATCTTGAACTGCTTGCCGATAAGTTGCTTTGCTTTCTGAAGCGCCTTTCTATCTGCACAAGCTATCAGCATGTCATCAACGTACACGCCAATGAGCACCTCAAAGCCATGAATCTTGCCAGTGTAGATGCAGGAATCAGCACTTCCTTGCTTGAACTGAAGTTTCTGCAGTGCTTGATCCAAGGTGTTGTTCCAACACTTGGGAGACTGCTTCAGTCCATAGAGGCTCCTCCTGAGCTTGCAGACGTACTTAGGCTTCTGTGGATCTACAAAGCTTTCTGGTTGACGCATGAAGACTTCCTCTTCCAGCACACCATTCAGAAAAGCTGTTTCCACATCAACTTGATGTACATCCATTCCCTTGAGTGCTGCAGTAGCAAAGAGCGCGCGAACACTTTCCCAACAAATAACTGGTGAGAATACATCGAAGTAATCAACACCATAACGCTGAGAAAAGCCCTTGGCGACTAGTCTTGCTTTATGTCGTAGAATCTCGCCTTGTTCTCCTCTTTTGACCTTGAACACCCACTTTGACCCAATGACTTTCTGACCAGTAGTTGGCGGAACCAAATCCCATGTTCGAAACTCACACAGAGAATTGAACTCTTCAGTGGCTGCTTTCATCCACTGACTTGCTTGGGAGGTTTGCATAGCTTGCTTCCAGCTAGCTGGTTCTTCTTCACTTGCCTGAACTACCTTGGCTTGGCCAGAACAATCACTATACCGCTTTGGAGGAACACCTTTGTTCAGTCTGCTAGACACTCTCTGCGGTTGAGCGGGTGGTTGGTTCTCAGGTCTGGGTTGGTGATCTTGTGGTTCTGCTGGTTGTTGTGGTAAATTCTCATCTGGCGGAACTGGAACTATCTCCTCCTCTTCAGGCAGTTCCTCAGTTGGTGGATTTTGGTTGACTCGAAGCTGCAGTTCCATACTAGGTTGCACTTGCTCCTTCTGCTCATTCTCCTCCTGAACTGCAGATTCTGGAGAGACTAACAAAGGAAGATCAATCTCAGATGGAAGTGAACAGCCATAGAACGATGATTCATTAAAGACAACATCGCGTCGAACCACCACTGACTCATTGGAGGCCAAGAGAAGTCTGTACCCTTTGATACCAGCAGGATAACAGAGCATGTACGCTTTCACTGCGCGATTGGTGAGCTTTGATGTGCGTTCTTTCTCATGCAAATGGACATAAGCTACACAACCAAACACACGCAGATGTGAAACGTCTGGAGGATGACCAAACCACAAAGCATACGGTGTCGAAACTGGTGTAAGAGCATTCGTTGGAGAACGATTGCGAGCATAAGCTGCTGACGCCACAGCTTCAGTCCAGTACTTTCTTGGAAGACCACTGGTTGCAAGAAGAGCACGAGCACGTTCCAAGATGACACCATTGAAGCGTTCCGCTACCCCGTTTTGCTGTGGTGAGTCTCTGACTGAGTACTGATGCTGTACCCCTTTGGAACTGAGCCAATCGTTGAACTCGTTGGAAGTGTACTCTCCACCTTGATCAGAGCGTAAAGTGACAAGTGAGCACTGTGATTGTTTCTCAAGTTGTAATATGAGCTGTTTGAGAATGTGTGGTGCGTCTGATTTGTGTGACAGGTATTTCACAAACACCATACGAGTATAATCATCCACTAAGGAAAGAAAATACCGTTTGCCGTCATGGGATACCGGGGTGAACGGCCCACACAAATCCGTATGCATCAGCTCCATGGGTCGAGTGGCACGGAAGGAGGCTGACTTTGGAAATGGTTGTCGTTTTGCCTTTGAGACAGTGCATGGCTCGCATAAGTCGTTGAACGTTGTCTGATCCGATTTGAGACCAATGACCAAATCCCCACGCAACAAATGCGACATGATGTCCTTCCCGGGGTGCGCGAAGCGACGATGCCAGGTCTGCACTGAAACAATAGGCTGATGCACTGAACACGCAGTTACCGATACATCACCATCTGGGGTCCCATGGGGCAGTGGGACAACGTAATTCGCACGATTTTCTGGTGAAATCTGTACCGATTGCTCGCTCTGACTGGCTAGAAACACTGAAGGTACATTATCAGCTTTCGCATCAGAAACTTGCCCATTTAAGGTGGCCCTTTCCAGCCGGCCACATACTTGATTCGCTTGCAACTGTATGCTCACTGAGGGTTCCGACTGAACTGCTGCTAAACCACACGTAACTGAGTCTACAACAGAGGCACACGGTGGATCATCAACATGCACGATACTGTAACTTGCGCAGGTGGGGTTTTGGTGCACAGGATCCCCACAAACCTTGCGTCCACGTGAATTGTCCAACTGAGCTCACACTACATACACACCACGACTAGGAACGGCTTTTGCCACAACTGCACCAGTAGGATTGCAAAGAGAAGCAAATCCAGACTCGAAGGACACAGAGTTGCCCAAAGCGACACATGCTGGCACAGAAAATAGCGTCCCATTGAGTGCAGGCACGTAGAGAGTGTTTCGCATGTGGAAAGCACTGCCAGTAGTGGTGTCAATCAAATGCAGAACTCCTCTGCCGGTGGCATGTATCACTGCTCCACTGGCAACAGTGACAGGAATTGGAGTAGGAAGCGATTCGAAGTTGGACAAGGCAAATTTGCAGGACGTCATGTGATGAGAAGCCCCAGAATCGAGAAGAAGTTGTAGTCGACTTGATGTAAGTGAAGCTGTAGACGCACTTGCAGTGAATGCAGCCGTGTTGCTACTGTCACCATCAGTGTCCGCTGTAGCTGCCTGACCAGTTGCCTGGTTAGACCAGCCACGACCTCGACCACGCTTAGCGCTTGGACACGCGTTTGATTTGTGACTGTAGCCCTGACAGTTGTAGCACTTCAGATTGTACGTGTTGTCTGCATTGCTGTTTGAATGAGCGTGTGATTGTGCTCCGGTGGACCCGCCTTTACCGCCTCTTCCACGCACACGATTGCGACCAGAACCTCTGCCTCTCATGTTTGCTACGTTTGCTTGAGGTTGACTGGTTTTGGAACCCATGCTTGCATTGCCCAAACGCCACTCATCATCTAGCTGCACTGCTAACTGGTCTGGCGTATAGGGTCTGTCTGCCGGTGCATTGTTAGATGCGGCGCTAATAATACTGCGAATGTTCTCCCAACCAGGTGGTAAGGCCACCAGCGCATCTATCACTTGCATAGACTCTGCTACAGGCTGATCCATTGCACGCAGTTGATCATACAACTTTTGCCGTTTTGATAGCCATTCGGATGGTTTTGACTTGCCGTCATAAACCATCGCTCTCAGCTCGGTGTGAATAGCTACCAGGCTCATTTGCGATTTTTGTTCGAAATGAGCAACCAACTTGTCCCATAGGGCGGCTGGATCAGTTTCGTCTGTTATTCTAATGCACCGTTCTACCTCAGCAGACAGGGACGCGAGCAACGTGAACATCGCTAACTGACGACGTTTGTACCAACTACGTACCACTTGCCTCTGCGCCTGGGCGGCTCGCACGTCTACCTGTCTCGGCGGTCCGGCTGCTGCTGCTTCTTCGTCGGCATTCCCCGCTTGCGGTCCTTCTTCCGCGGGCAGTGGCTCGGTTCGGCGCACAATTCCCCAATAGTCCTGTGACTAGAGGTAGTTGCGCATCATAATCCGCCAAATCTGCCAGTTCTTTGACGTTAGTTGTGGCACGTGGGCTTTCTCCATTTCGGTTGAGAGCGGCTTTGTGTCGTTTGACGGCCACGCACTGCACCAAGGAGAAACTGCCAGCCACACAGTAGCGTCAATAGAATGGGGGCCGAATCATAGGGCAGGGCATAGACGGCCCATAACCCTGAGACAGGTACAAAAACGAAAAGATCGTTATTTATTTAGCCCTGCCATACACACGTTATAAAACAGTAATAGTAAAGTCAACCCGCAGGGACGCAGACAGCGAGAGCAAGAGCATTATCACGCGAGATAAGAAAAAGAAGGCACAGGCAGGTACTGGCCAAAACAATTAGCATACAGCTCAGCTAGTCTGGTTAAAAATCTAACCTTAATAATACACGTACAGTACATACCGAGAAATACACGTACGATGTTTATTCAGCAACACCTCAAATTAGTCCGCAAAAACATAAACACGTTAACACTGCCGTTGCACCGAAGCCACTCCACAAAGCATGCCGCGTTGGAGAACAAGATCTATGTCAGAAGCTGTCTGAGAAACCAACTATGCTGTGAGCCCTCTGGCATATGACATAAATGTAGTTGGGGGAATGGGGGATTCCCCTCAGGCCCGATGTCCGAGATGTCAAATCACGGGAGGTTGCGAAATGGACCATGCGTCTGATCGCAGGACACATTGGATCGGATGGGAAGCTAGATTATGATGTTGTCTGCCCAAAAGAAGCAGTCTCTTTATTAACAGGTATTCTGGTGATGACCGGCTTCACAGACAATTCCACACACCAGACAAGCGAGTTGTTCTTTCCGGACGACCCCGCCTCAAACCGCCTTCTTGCTGGACCGTTCGAAAAGTTCGGCGGAGCTTCTAGTGGATTAATAAAGCAGCGGTCGGGAAGAACCGTTCTCATAACAGCAGGAGGTGCGTCACCAAGAAGATGTGCAATTTTCGATCCCAAATCGCACGCAACCACTGACTGCCCCGATCTGACGGAGGATCGCTATGTAAGTGCCGGCGCCGTTATCAATAACACCTTGGTGGTGTGCGGCGGCAGCGGAGTGGACCGTGGTTTCGACAAACAGACCGACACCTGCGAATACTTTGACACTGCGTCAAACTCGTGGCGTCAAGACTTTCCGTCAATGCTGAAAGCGCGTCAACGGCTGGCTATGGTGGAATGTCAAGGAAAACTGTACGTAGCAAGTGGCAATGACATGGAGCGATACGAGCCAGAAACGGCCCAATGGACGCACATCACCGACCTGCAGTTCAGACGTAACCTGGCAATGGCGCAGCTGAATAACAAAATCTACATGTGTGGAGGGTACAATGGCTCTGCTTACACAAGCTCCTGTATGGTTTATGACCCGGAGGACCAGAGTCTGGTGGAGATATCGCCTATGCAAGAACCGCGAGGATGGGCACCGATGGTGGCTCAGAGGGGCAAGTTATATGTGCTGGGTGGGTATGCAGACAAAAATTTGAAAACCGTTGAAATGTATGACCCTCGTGTCGGCAACTGGACCTATCTGACCAGCTTGCTAAGCAGTCGTCATGGAATGACTGCGGTCAGTTTAGAGAATCTGTGACACGTAATAAAGTTTATGCCATTATCACTGTTATTAAAAGCCGGCTTAGGTTATAATTGCCATCTTTAAGTGGTAGAAGTTTGGGCGATGTTCTCCGATTTCGCTGAAACTTTGCATGTGAGCATATCTTGAATGTGAGCATACCATAAACTTTGATCGAATATCGCTTTTGAAGTTTTGTGGCTCCCTATTCTGGGATCTCTCAATGAAGGTTTTACATTTCAAATTATTGTAGCAATTTTTTTAAGCTGCAGATTGATGGCAAGATTGCTAGACCACTGGAAGGCAATCAAGCCTACTAGTTATAGTGCTTTCCTACTCTTACTGATCTTTTTTAAATTTGTGAATATGGACTTAGGCTGTTTTATGGTTTAGACCTTAAAACCAGGGATGTGAGGTGTGTTTTTTTCTGGTGTTTTTTTCCGTTTTTTTTCGGAAAAAGGCCGAGGTTTTTTTCGGAAAAATATACAACCCTGCTTAATTGTCACTGCACGAGAAAGCGGGCCAAAATGACCATTTTGCGGGCCATGAGGAAGCAAAGAATTGAATGAGACTGTTGAAAATTTACGCGTAGATGTAGTTTTGATAGAAAAGAACGAATTTGAAGTCCGTTTTGCCCTAGCTCTCTTTATTCGTCTGATATAGAACCCTGTACCTTCCAGAGTATGATAAAGCTCAATGTTGCTAAACTAAAAATTTAGATACTGAAACATATGTAAAGATACACGCTGAATCTCATGGTGACATCCATTTTTTTGTTTAAAATCGAAAATTCCATTTTTTCGGACTCTGAAATTTTTTAAGCCAACAAAACTCAAATTTTTGTCGTAGGAAAAGTCGTTTGAATGGCTTAAAAGATGCGCCATTTTGTCCTCTTTTCAATGGTATAGAGATATCTAGGGGTTGGTTGGGGTAGACGGGCCACTTTGGCCATCTGAATGCTCAAAAATCGATAATCTATTTTACTTTTTCTCAAAATAAATGCCTTAGGATTAGTTTGTTCAGGTTATATGCATAACACTAATTGCAGAATGACGTTTTCATGCCTCAGATAGTTTAAACAGACCATTTGCTATTCCTGAGAAATAAATGAGCAAGATGTAGATTGTAGATAGGTTCTGACTGCAATATACCAAACCACAGGTGGTTTATTCAGTTTTACACGCAACATTAGCAATATGTGTTCCTGAATTTCTAAAAAAACGACTAACTGGCACAAAAATTGCATCTCAAAAAATTGACAGAGTCTGGCTTTTCTGGTGTGGACAAGCCCTCAGATTTCTTGTTTTCCCAAATTCTTCTAAAAATGTTTTTCTAATGTGTGGTTTATTCTGCATGGTTGGTATGTTCAACATTTTGATCCTATCAGGCTGTTGTTTTAGCAATGCGGCTCTTTGAATGCATATGCATTTCATTTGCTAGTAGAAAATGACAAAAATGAAAACTTTGTAGGGCTTCTACAACAACACTGTGTACATTGTAGAAACAAGTCAAGTAGGCCATGTGTGGAAAATACACAAGAATTTTAAAAATAATTGCAAATAATTGGCCCAAAAACTGTTTCCATGAAAATTTGGATATGTTCCAGAAAATATTGTAATGGTGTGCAAGATTTATGCAGGTTCTGACTGCAATTTCTCCAAACATTGTCGGTTTACCTGGTCAGAAAACTTAGTTAATGACACATGCAGTACATTTCAGAGGTCAATTGGAATTCAAATATTCACTGAAACTGCTTTTGATCAAAACCTGAAAACTATAATTTTCAGTTAGCAACACAGTCAAAAATGGCATTTCATGACACTGTAACTTAGAAACGGCTCATCATAGGTCTGAGGTTGCTCCTACTCCCTATTCTATTTTCCTCACACCATTACAGTATTTTCAGGAACATATCGGTAACTTGGTGGGTTTCAAGGGCTTGCGCTCATCAAGAAATAGCAAAAGCAGCCCCTACAAATATTCATGGAAACAATTTTTGGGTCAATTATTTTACAAATTCTGGTGTATTTTCCGCACATGGTCTACTTGACTTGTTTCTGCAATGTACATACTGTAGTGTTGTTGTAGAAGCCCTACAATGTTTTCATTTTTGTCATTTTCTACCTAGCAAATGAAATGCATATGCATTCAAAGAGCCACATCTCGTCTAAAACAACAGCCTGATAGGATCAAAATGTTGAACATATCAACCATGCAGAATAAACCACACCACAGAACATTGGGCCATTTCGAGAAGAAATTGGGAAAAGAAGAAATCTGAGGGCTTGCCAACACCAAAAAAGCCAGCCTCTGCCAATTTTTTTAGATGCAATCTTTGTGCCAGTTAGTCGTTTTTTAGAAATTCAGGAACGCATATTGCTAATGTTGCGTGCAAAACTGAATAAACCACCTGTGGTTTGGTATATTGCAGTCAGAACCTATCTACAATCTACATCTTGCTCATTTATTTCTCAGGAATAGCTGGTTTGAGCAATCTGTGGATGTCATCATTAGATTTATTTCGTTATCTTCTACCAAATACATTGGTTTAGTGGAAATAGAGCAACCGGTATAGACAAAAAACGAAAACTACATATGTGGCATTTTTTACCATTTTTATAAAAACCACCTTTAGTCATATATTTTGAACTCATATATTTTGAACTCATATTTTGAACCACCATCAGTCATATATTTTGAACTCATGATCCCATTAAGTTCAAATTCAAAATATGTCTATTAAACCGACTGAGTAAACAATAGAAAGTAAAATATAAAAGAAATGTAAAATAATCAATGAATTTTTGCATTCTGCATGAAATTGACAGAAGAGTCGGCACTTACTGTATCACACATAAGTCATGCTCAAAATGGCGCACCTCAGAAGGAGACACCTATATGCAGATGTGAAAACAGTAGCAAATGGTCTGTTTAAACTATCTGAGGCATGAAAACGTCATTCTGCAATTGTGTTATGCATATAACCTGAACAAACTAATCCTAAGGCATTTATTTTGAGAAAAAGTAAAATAGATGATCGATTTTTGAGCATTCAGATGGCCAAAGTGGCCCGTCTACCCCATCCAACCCCTAGATATCTTTATACTATTGAAAAGAGGACAAAATGGCGCATCTTTTAAGCCATTCAAACGACCTTTCCTATGACAAAAATTTGAGTTCTTTTGGCTTTAAAAATTTCAGAGTCCGAAAAAATGGAATTTTCGATTTTAAACAAAAAAATGGATGTCACCATGAGATTCAGCGTGTATTTTTACGTATGTTTCAGTATCTAAATTTTTAGTTTAGCAACATTGAGCTTTATCATACTCTGGAAGGTACAGGGTTCTACAGTATAGATCAAAAAAAATGTCCCATCGCTTTTTCGGCCTTCACTCAAACGCTTCGTTCTCAATCACTTCTTTACCGATTTGGCTCAAATTTTCAGCAAAAATTAACAACATGGTTGGCTAAATATTCTGCAAGTTTAGTGCCAAAATTCCGACTCATACTGGTTTTATGACCCGAAAACTAGGAATGAGGGTGGTCCACGCAAATTTAATTTTTTTCGGTAATACAAGGAGTACAATCCTGAAACTTGCAGGAATGATTGGTGTTGCTATTGGGCATAACATACTAAGCGGGCAGCCCTGCAGCTCAAAGGGCACTAAAATGGGGGAATTTCAAAAACATGAGTGAAAATCCCATAGTTAAAACATCTGCACCTTCTAGAATCAAAGCACTGAATCTGTTGTTAATCAACATAGATTGTAGCAGGAAGTTCGACAAATAAATGAACCTGATATTTAAGCTCTGTTCCACACCATAGTAACCATCCATGCAGCGTTTTTTGAAAATTGAAAATCTTTAGAATCGTCATTTTGCCGGTTTTACGAAGAAAAGTCATATTTCGTCATGTTTTTGAAATTCCCCCATTTTAGTGCCCTTTGAACTACAGGGCTGCCCGCTTAGTATGTTATGCCCAATAGCAACACCAATCATTCCTGCAAGTTTCAGGACTGTACTCCTTGTATTACCGAAAAAAATTAAATTTGCGTGGACCACCCTCATTCCTAGTTTTCGGGTCATAAAACCAGTATGAGTAGGAATTTTGGCACCACACTTGCAGAATATTTTGCCAACCATGTTGTTAATTTTTGCTGAAAATTTGAGCCAAATCGGTAAAGAAATGACTGAGAACGAAACGTTTGAGTGAAGGCCGAAAAAGCGATGGGACATTTTTTTTATCTATACTGTATATCAAACGAATAAAGAGAGCTAGGGCAAAACGGACTGCGAAAGTCCACTTTCACATATTTTTAAAAATTTGCAAATCAGAAAACATGTGGTTATCCAAACTCAGGCGCAGAGTAGCACTGGTATGAGCCTCTTTTGGCATAATATACTTTAGGGCTAGCAGTTTGCACAATTTATTTCAGGCTAGCTGAAAACTTTGAACACGTTTTTCTCGTTTCATCTATTTATGGACTGAGGCATTTCTTCGTCTGAACGCTTCAATTGTTAAAAAGAAATACAGTAAATGAAACTGTACTTTACCGCAATAATCGTGAGTTGCCCAATAGACAGTGTTGATTATTGCAAACAGCAAGAACACAGAAGCAGATAGTTTTAACTAATGGTCATACAGTAAGCTAATTAGATATGCTGGTTGTTAAGGAGCTCCCCCGCCACAGACCACCCATCAATCATAACGCCACCATGTTTACTAGGAAAGCTATGCGGTAGCCCAGTTCATTAATCTTAATGCTTTTCTGAGCTTGTCTGATCGTGGTCTGGTCCAAGGCTTCTCACTTGTTCACCATGCAGTTGTACACCTTGGTGTACATGCTTCAGTTTGCAATTATCACTATAGAAACAGGTATAAAACAGAGATGTGCACAGGCCCAGCAGGCCACAGCTGGAGAGGGGGCATGCCCAGCCCGTGCACATTTCTGATTAATCTAGCCTTTTGAACTAGATATGTAAAGGAAAGCCTATCTCTTCAGCACCACTGAATGTCAGCTTCAATTATAACGGAGAGCAAAATGACAGTTTGCTCAGATTCAACGCCAGTCGACAGATAAATGTGCTGAACGTGAATATCATTGATGGCATAGAGAAAGACTCTGGCAGTAGAAACTCTTCTTCTGGTATCGCCTCTTATGTGAAATACTTAGCTATTCTCAGAAAGGACAAAACAACCAGACAGCTATATACAGGGTGTGTCAAAAAAAACAACCCAGCAGAGTTTTTGCTGTAGCAACCGCAAATCTCAACCGATTTGAATGAATCCTGCTTTAAATGAAAGATAAATAAATTCTTGAAAGACTGGTGAAGGCCCTATTAAGATACGATGCTTAGTTCCTGAGATATTTTCCTTCAAACTCAAAACAGAGATTTTGGCAGCGAACAAGAGCGATTCCGTTGCACTTCACAACAAAACGGATTCCTACTGCTGAGGGGCAACAAGACTTTTACAAATGAAGTAACCAAGCATGTGTGGCACCAGAAAAACCTCGTTACATTAGCCCTGAGCAGTAGGAATCGGTTTTATTATGAAGTGCAACAGAATAATAAAAATCGCTTTTGTTCATTGCCAAAATCTGTTTTGATTTTTGAGTGCAAATAACTCAGGAACTAAGCATCGTATCTTAATAAAAGCTTCACCAATCTTTCAAGAATTAATTTATCTTTCATATAAAATAGGACTCACTAAAATCGGTTGAGATTTGCGGTTGCTACGGTAAAAAATCAGCTGGGTTGTTTTAATCTCTGTTCTTCACTGCCAAAATCTCTCGTTTGATTTTGAAAGCAATTATCTCAGGATCTAAGCAACGCATCTTAATAAAAGCTACACCAATCGTTCAAGAATTTATTTATCTTTCACTTAAAGCAGGATTCATTCAAATCGGTTGAGACTTGCGGTTTCTACAGCAAAAAATCTGCTGGGTTGTTTTTTTTTTACACACCCTGTATATTCAATGTAAAGTCGAAGCACTGTACTCAGTTGAGTTTTAGTGTGTGAGAGAATTGCAATTGCAAATGCTGAGATGACATACAAACCAGACCAGGACTTGGTGCCAATTGGTGCAAGAGTTGAGATCGCGTGTCAAAAAGGTTACACACTAATGGGAGCACAAAAACTTCTATGTGTAGACAATAAGAAGTGGAAACCACACCCGCCAATATGCAAATATCGTAAGTATGAATGGTACAGTTGGAACATTGATTAGTTGCTCATTGTCCTTGTTGTGGTGCATATTTTGATTGTCATTCGTGTTATCATCATCGTTATCCAAATCATCATTGTCATCTATTGTCACAATTGTTGTTGTCACAGAAATTGTCGTTGTCATCATCATCCTCATTATCATTGTTGTTGTTGTTGTCCTCATCGTCAACATTGTTGGTTTTGTCATCGTCATTGTCATTATGGTCTTTGTCATCATCGACCGACCATCATGAAAAATGCATAAAAATCTCTTTGATACATTGGCTTTAGTGTTCACGCATGGTGGATGTTATCAGGACTACGGAAACCCAAACAGAATTTTGACCGGATATGTGGCTACGCCCTCAAAGCATAACAGTGCTCAAAGATGCATGTCCATTTGTGACAAAAACGGATTCAAATTGGCAGGTATTATAAACAATGTCCAACTAGTGTACAGTAGTTCAATGAAGAGCCCAGTATTGAATGTGCAACAAGGTCTGTCATCATTAAAATATCCTTTGTTGCATTTTTATTTCTGTATTAATTAAAGACTAGTTTTAGGTGTACAATATAGATATGCTTGTTACTGCGGAAATCGGCTAGCCAAAGTCAAAGAAGCTGGAGGAAAGTGTGATTCTAGATGTTATGGAAACCACAGCCAAACCTGCGGAGGCTATTTAACGTCAAATCTTTATCAAGTCAGACCACTGATTGGAAAGATAGTACAAACAGAATAAATAAAGACTGTCGGTCTAAATTCTCTATTTGTGTTATTGAACAAAATACAAAACATGCGCTATTTATTAAGAACATTCCGTTCAGCAAAACCAATATACAGTGGCGGCCAAAAGTTTGGACGCACCCCCAAAATTTTCAGTTTTCTGTTAATAACACTTGTTCTGTTTGCAGCTTGCGGATGAAGTTGCGTGCTAAGTTTGTGCATAGTAGCCCTACATAACCTGAAACCATATGGTGTTCAGTCCCCCTCACGTTGCTGTAGTATGACTCAATTTTCGAGAGACCCCAGAAAAATGGGTGGACAAAAGTTTGGACGCACCTATGATTATCTTTATTTTTTGCTTTCCAGATGTTTTGTAGGGAATCTAACGGCCGTTAATATGTGTAGCTGCTACTTAGTCTTCTTTTTGTTGCAATTTAGCGGCAGTTTGGAGGATGGCTCAGTCCAACCAACTTATTCAACCAAAGAGGGTTCTCGTGCTTGAGCTCAGACAGAGTGGTCGCTTTAATCTCAGATAGCCTGACAAGTCGGGTGTTCCGGAAATAGGTGTTCGTTCTGCCTTAGTTCTCTTCTCTGAAACCGGTTCAAACGTCAATCGGAAACGGACCAGTCGATCGAAATCGCATACAACATGGCAGGAATGGGTCCTTGTGGCAAGATGTCTAGTTGATCGGCTTAAGACGGCTGATAAGGTAACAGAGCAAATAGAGGCTGCGTGTGGTCAAAGCATCTCTGTATGAGCCACGCACCGAATTCTACTGCGAAAAGGGTTGAGTTGTTGCATCGCAAGGAAAAAACACCTATCAACTTATGTGACCGCAAAAACGGTTCCAGTGGGCAAAGGCCCACCTACATTGAACCATTGTAGATTGGTTCCAAGGTTTTCTGGAGGGACGAAAAGAAGTGGAATCGGTGCGGAAGCGATGGCCGGCTATATGTCAAGCCGTTTGTGGCAGAGGAATTCCGACCAGACTGTGCAGAGCATTGTAAAGTGGGGAGGCGGTAGCATTATGATGTGGACTTTTATCCCATTGAAAGGCCTAGGGCCCATTTATTGTATCCATAGGATCATGGATAAAACCGTCTACACCAACATGTTGGTAGACATCATGCTGTCATGTGTAGAACAGAACCTCGGGCTGAATTGGCTGTTTCAACAGAATAGTGACCCCGAGCACACGGCGAGGTCAGTCAGACAGTGATTCGCTAACTACAAAGTCGCAGTTTTGGACCGGCCTGCTCAGTCACCTGACCTGAATCCAATCGAAAATTTGTGGAGAGATGTCCAGAGAGACGTTAACAGTAAAGCACCCCTAGATCTGTCCCATCTGGACACTGCCATCACAGAATTGTGGCTTTGTATTCCCCAGTCTTTGTGTCAGAAACTAATCAACTCTATGCCCAAGCGCTGTCCAGTTGTGGTCAAGTCTTATGGCTTCCCAACAAGGTGCTAGTCACCTAAATACATGTTTCATTCTTACTTGTTCTTTATTGCTGCAGGTTGCTCCGTTTTTTTAAAAAATCAGTAGGTGCGTCCAAACTTTTGTCCACCCATTTTTCTGGGGTCTTTGGAAAATGGATTCACACTACAGCAACGTGAGGGGGACCGAACACCGTATGGTGTCAGGTTATGCAGGGCTACTATGCACAAACTTAGCACGCAACTTCATCCGCAAACTGCAAACAAGACAGGTGTTATTAAAAGAAAACTGAAAATTTTGGGGGTGCGTCCAAACTTTTGGCCGCCACTGTACACATATCTGAGCGCAATGCTTCCTTCACGAACTGATTTTCAGAAAAAGACAGATTCAGCATATATAATTTTTTTTTATTTATTTTGTCGCCCAAGCAAGACAACATGTTAGTACAATGTAAAATAAACAGCGCAGAAAGAGTGTTAGTGGGCAACAGGTGCACAATGTCTAAAAAGAACGGTGCACCTTTTACTGGAACAGGAGGAAGCCCGAAAGATCCATTTTCTTTAGTTTCTCTGTGAAGATCGTGAATCTGAAAGTATTGGTAACGCTATCACACAGGACAGTAAATGAGATCAATGAAACATCCTTCTGTCGTGCGAGTGAGTATACGTACAACGTACGTATTGTATGATTGCACGTACGCGTTTCAGGTGATTCATGTATTTACATACTATAGTGTTTTATAGAGCTGTCACCCCTCGGTTGTATTGTATTACATGTCTGCTATGACTGGCACGGCAGCGATACCGATCCATTCCCCCCGGCCAGTCATTGTTGCTGTTCCTGCCTGTTGATTACTGTTACCGCGCGGCACTTTGTCAATATACCGCACTTGCTGAAACAGCCTGCCACTCCAGCCAGAACACCTTCGATCTAAATCTATTCCAAGTGTGCTAAATTTGGCGAAAAACATAATTTTACCAAACATTATTCGAGTTTCGAGCTACCCAACAGTGTTGTGCCGGTTGAATTTAGTTAGTTATTTACTAAGGGACGGCGTCAAAATTGGGGTGGCAAATCTGCTGGCAGATCACAGATCAGCCAGCAGATCTGGCATGGCTGATTTGAATCAGCCAAGGCAAATTTGCCCTAGCAGACACTGATCTGCTCCTGTGCTATGGCCGGATCAGCCATCGACTCTCTCAAGGGCCAAGCTTTTTGCCGGTTTTTTCTAGGCATTCAAATGGAAATGAGCAGCGCCGCCCTGGCCCTAAACACGCTCAATTGCACTCACAGCCCCTACGATTGCTTTGCTGCACGCAGAGTTTCATGTTAGTTCGCGCGTTGTGGATGTGCACTTGTGTTGAGCAACGATTTACGCTCAATTGATCGGTACTATTAATGTTTGGGTGAAAATTTTCTGCATTGACCATCCATATTTACCATACCGGAAAATCCATGACTTGAAATCCCGCATTGGAGTCACTCGCTGCCCCATTTGTCCGCCATACTCATTTACGTCTATTCTATGGCCAAGTTTCGCCGACATTTTGAGTTTTTTCTAAGGGATCAAAGAGGAGTGCGCGCACCAAAACTTCGGCTCAATTAATCAGCTTTCAAGAAACAAAAATCGAGTCATGGTGTGAAGTCTAAAAGTACTTAGTCTGAAACGTTAAGTAGAGTCTTCGTTAAATAGTTGCTGTTATTAAAGTAACAACATAGTAACATGGTACAGAGTACATAGTACATCGCTGGCTTGGCATAAAACAGAAGGAAAACAAGGCAGCATATAGACAAATTAAAGTCACACATTAAAGTTGGTAGCGCACAATACCAGCGCCGATGAATTGGCTAACCGCTATTTCAGTCCAGAATTCAGTTCCTTTTTGACCCTGCACGATAAGTTCCTTGAACTCAGAAGTCGATTTGTCACCGGCATTACTGTCTGAGTCCAAATAGGACCGTTCCACTGGGTGAAGCAAGTCCGAGGAAGCGGGGCTCTGGGGACTGTCTGTGTCTGTAGTCTGTGGCATTGGAATGAAGTGAAGATCGAAGGCGCAGGCCACTGTTTTCGGAGAACGGGGAGCCGAACTCAATGTGTGGGCGGTTCGTGGGAAGCAGCTCCTCTAGCGGCAGAGTAACCTCGATCATCTTTATAATTGTGGCCAACCAGGTGCCACCAGATTTTGCTTTTACAGAGACCTTCTGACTCTGAGCCAGTTTATACACCGACCCAGGCACAAACTCAAGTGTCTTCTACGGGCTCCGGCACCTCATCATCTTTAGAAGGATAGCCCTCTCCTTCCCAACGCACAGTTACGTTGTGCTCTGCCGCACCAATTTTGCTACGGCTTGCAAACACTGCGAGCACAGCACACAAACCTACGTAGCGGCGCTGCTCATTTCCATTTGAATGCCTAGAAAAAACGGCAAAAAGCTCGGCACTTGAGAGAGTCGATGGCTGATCCGGCCATAGCACAGGAGCAGATCAGTGTCTGCTAGGGCAAATTTGCCTTGGCTGATTCAAATCAGCCATGGCAGATCTGCTGGCTGATCTGTGATCTGCCAGCAGATTTGCCACCCCAATTTTGACCCCGTCCCTAAGCAGTTAGTTAGTAAAAAATAATTGAAAAAATTCAATAATTGAAATTTTCCGAGGTTCCATACTTTAATTGAAAATATAATTGTACTATTTCAATTAATTTAATTTAATTGAAATTAAAAACTTAGGTCATACTTTAATTGTGATTGAATTGAAATTCAAATTCCATAATTTTACATCACTAACATACAGCCCTGGTGCCATTGGTAACTCTATGACACAGGAGGGTAAATGGTATCGATTAAACACCCAAGTTGCTAAAGTTGCCAAACAGCAGAACTTTACCGAACACCATTCACAAAATAGAAGATGACTTATCTAAGCAGTTCTAAAACACTAATGTGCACAAGTGTGTGGCTATATCACAAAATGCGTAGTTGGTTCCGGTTGCGCTCAGTGTTTATTTGTTCGTACTGTACAGTAGAGCAGATTTACTTTGGAGTAATGAATCTAGCAAATCTAGCAAGTTGAGCACGAAAAGCTGGCCATAACAATGAGACATTCTTTCTGTACCAGGCTCTGAAACAAAAATACTACTGTAGCACTTACAACAGTATACAACAGAACAGTACATGTAAAAGGGGATTTGGGGCACCAACCCTCATTTTTGACAGTGCTAATTTTTCAGCTGCACTGAAAGTAGAAATCCATCAGATTTTTACCGGGCCTTTTCACGAATTAAATAACATGTGCTAATGATTGGTTAATGCTGGCAACCTAGGATTTGGCCAAACCAAACTATTAACAAAAAATAATCATCGTGCCAAAAATCTCTTCATTTGGTTAAAAACTGACGGAACAGCGGTAATTGGAAAACTCTAAAACAGGTCAGGCGATCCTTTTTAATAGTGTGCACCTGTTGTAATCAAGTAGTCTGTTTCGATGTTTGTCCAGGAAATCTTTGTAAAACAGAGACATGGTTTCAGAGTCCAACTCGGCCGAGGACTCCAATCTTTGCGTCGCTCTCGTTCGCTCAATAAACTTCTGTCGTTCCTAAGCCAAACAGACCAACTTTCGACCAACAAAAAACCAAATAAACAAAAACCTTCTCAAACAGACTGTTCTGATGCGTCCAAAAGTGGTGGTTCCATTCCTGAACTGCCCTTCGTTGGCTACCGTATCTCTGTTCCCAGTAGGCGGAGTTTTGGCCGTGCAGCACTTTGATTGGTCGAATTTTGGAGTACTGGTCAGGCTGGCCAATCCAGATCTGATCCGCACTCTTCGCTGATTGGTCCGATTTTCTATCGTTAAAAGACATCTAAACGCTCAGAGAGAGTTAAGGCAGGTTCAAGACAGCTGCAGTACTGGCTGGTTGTTGACAATTTAGCATATATTACAGGTACTGTATTTTTTACTGTAAACTCCCCAGATGGGGCTCCAAAACGGTTTTTCTGACAATTTTAGATCCTAAACTTGCTAAAATTTCAGTCTCACTCAATTAGCGTTCTGAACAATTTTCAACGAAAACGCGGATTTTTTTAGTACTCCACCGCACCCGGTCCGGCATCTTAGCTCGGCCTTTGACATACGTACAGTATTGACTGGACAAGTCAGGGAAACAACGACATACATACATGGTATCGGCAATCATATTAGGTAGCGATACCATTTATGGTACCCTTACATGTATCGGATACATATTTGGTATCGTTCCTTCAAATCGTCAAGTGGTACCATATGGTATCCGTTCGATTGAGGCCTCAGGCGATACCATAAGGTACCGGTACCATATTTGGCATCCCTCCGATCAAGGCCTCAGGTGATACCATATATGGTACCTGTGGTACCAAATATGGTATCGCTTCGATAGAGGTCTCAGGACCATATACAGTACATGTATGTAGACATGGTCTAGCATTTCGACTGGGGGAGTTGTAAATTTTCAAATCCTGAGGGTAGGAGCTCGTCAAAACCTGAGGTGGGTCAACCCCTTTGACCATACTTGCATATATGGACGATATATTGTAAAACACTAGGCCTCGATTCAAGTGATACCACCAGTTCAGGTTGAACCGGTACCATATGGTGACCTTTCCACTGACAAAAGCAAAATTTCAGGACAAGTAATGCTTCATTTCATACACTTTAGATCTAACCATCTATACCGCGCTACTCTAACTACGCCACATCTAATTTGTCCTACTTCGAGGTATTGGAACGGAAGCGAATGACGCCATTGTATTGCGTCACAAAACAACAGTACTACTGGATTTTATTGGAATTTTCGTAAAACTCAACACGTTCAAGCATCTTCCAAGTTTTTCACAGTCTACCAAATAACAATATACGTATACAGTACCATAATATTATGGCATCACGTGGTACCATACAATATGTGGTTATTTCCCTGACTGCTTCAATCGGACGGAATCTCTGATCTTCGTGAAAACTCTTTCGTACTCCTCCGTGTTGTGGCTGAAACAGACACAGAATAATAATGATCCCTCGTATAGAAGATACATAGTTGGAGGAGGCTATTATTCGAGGGCTTATACTTATGTACATAAAGTGCATAAAAGAGTAGCAAGAAGTGCCATGCGCTGCACCATAATTACCTAGGGATCAGGAAATTCGCGACCCCTCCGGTAACTGCGCATACACTTTATTGCAGCGCAACCCGATTTCTGAGCAAGCATGACGTTCGCAAACTTTTTAGTGATCTTCTATAACGGCAATTCATTGCATATTTGGTGTAAGATATTCAAGCATCACAATAACTAATGTGTCCAATTGCAAGGCAAGATTGCAAGATACGTATCTGTCAAATGCATCAGGCTTTCAGTTTGAACGCAGCACACGAGCTTGGCCATGTACACATGCCACATGCTTGCCTATTCCAGCTTTTTTTACCTTTCTTTCCCTTTATCATGTTGCCGTTGACTTAAGAAATCAACAGGGGCAGCTAATATTCCCAAAGGCAGATTGAATGTCTCGCTCAAAAATCAGGTTGCACTGGGATAAAGTGGATGTGCAATTACCGGAGGGGTCGCGAAATTTCTGACCCCTCACTCGGCCGGCCGCTGAGTGGCAGATTCTTGCTACTCTTTTATGCATTCTTGGTTACATCATAAGCAGAATGTTTGCCAGTAGTTCAGATGTGTTCAACAGATGACACAGGTAGGATTTGGTGTAATTTGTGCAGGTGTAACATTGGCAACTTTCAAAGGGAGCCGTGAAATCCTCCGCGTATCTGAAACAACCCATACAACACGTCAAACCACCATTATATCACACAAAAGCCCCCAACCCTCTTCGGCAAGACCCCTCGAAACCGGGGATGCTGCTCCGATTTTTCTGGCAAGCAATTTTTTGAGCAAATTTTTGCAATTTATTAGAATTTCGCAGAGCAAAATTGCTAAAATCGCCTGTAAAACAGCACTTTTCGGCTGTATTTGAGCCCAAATTAGCGATTTTTGAGCGATTCTAGTACCCCAACCGGCCTTCCCTAGAATTTCTGCTCAGAAAACAGAAACCCCTCGGCCGGCGCCAGAACCTCAACCCCCTCCTCCTTCGGCCTGTCATATCCATGCATTATAAAATGCAACATGTTTGAGGTCCACCCCTCCCCTACGATTTTTGGCACAACTTTTTTTCGATTACTAGCAAAAACCGCTGTAAACTGTAAATTAAAAAAAGACAGGTCAGAGTCTGAGGGGTTCCCCTTTCCTTTGCCCATGTCTGTTGCCACTCTAGCACAGATGTCTAACCAACAGCTATTTTGAACGGATTAATATTAATAGAGTGCCTTTTATCGTTGAGATCGATAGTAGTGACGTCATCGGGGGAGTCTGGAAACCGGCAGCCCAATTGGAATGCTCTTCCCTGCTGAGTGGAGAGATATGCAAATGAGGAATCGAACAGATCCAAGCCTAATTGAGTCAACCAGACAACTTGCGACGGACTGAAACAACCGCTCAACAGACGAACTTTGTCCCGGGGCAGCACTTCCTACAATCACGGCACTACGCAAATTAATTATCATACATGTACCTTCCTAGAATCACTTCACTCCCTAACCCCAGAGACCATACAGGTCAACCGCCGATAGGGAGGAGGTTGGGGGTCTGAGCGCAAATTGTAGGGGAGGGGATGGGTACTAAAAACGCTCAAAAATCGTAAAGAATCGCACCATCTGACTGCTAGCAATTTTAGGGGCTGAAATTCTAAAAAACTGAAAAATTTGCTCAAAACATTACTTACCAGAAAATCGGAGGGGGGCGGAAAAATTGTCTAGAGGGGGCGATCGGGTGGTCTGGTCTTAGTCGAGTGGGGGCAGACCCGGACCCCCGTTACATGTATGTCAGAGACAGTTTAGGGACCCCGAGCCGAAAATACAATTAGTTAGTATTAGTAACGCATCTAGTACTAATAAACTGGCTCAGAAACCATTAAATTTAAGCTCAAAATACCCTTTTTGTATAATTTAGCGTTTCCGCTGCAGATACAGTTGTTAACCACATCGGTGTTTATAGACGCGATTTCGTCACTTTTTGCTCGTTTTACCTCTAAAACACTCTTATTCGGCTGGAAGATTTAAAAAATTGCGATTGTAGCTGTCTTATTGAATAAAACGAGCTAAAAAAGGCATTTACAAGCGTTTTGGAGCTTTGACACAACGTTACAATGATCTTTTGACACGACAACGAAGGACTTCAACTTAACAACCAGTCCGCGGCCTGCACCTGTTATGTTATGGTAAGAAGAACTGACCCAAATGCCACTGAGGGCGTCAGCCATTTTTGAGTCTTGGCAACAGTTCAACCGATCTTCAGAGAAGGGAAGTGCACTCAACTGGAAACCTGCAACAGTCATGTATTGACGGTTTTCAGATATACTGTAACTATATTAAATGGGGTGCTTAAAATTCAGCTAGTACAGTATCTATGGTGGTAGGCATTGAAATTAGCAAATTACGTTTATTCTTCAGAATTTGTCGGGACTGGATCAAGTCCGGTGTAAGTAAACGTTGTTAAACAGTCAGGGAAATAACAACATATATGGTAGCAGTACACATATATGGAAACGGTACCTAATATATATGGTACCGGTACAGCTTCAAGTGGTACCATATATGGTAACATTTCCTTATATGGTATTGGTTGGTAATACATGGTGTGCCAAAAAAAAACAACCCAGCAGATTTTTTGCTGTAGCAACCGCAATCAGCAGCTCATTACTCAGATTAGAGGAATAGAGGCTGGCAGGTGAGCTTACTACAGTCAGGCACTTAACGCCGTTTATGGTACCGACACCAGGGTACCCTATCTTCACATTGGTACCGGTACCATATACAGGGTGTGCCAAAAAAAACAACCCAGCAGATTTTTTGCTGTAGCAACCGCAAATCTCAACCGATTTGAATTAATCCTGCTTTAAATGAAAGATAAATAAATTCTTGAAAGATTGAGGTACCTTTTATTAAGATAGCCTGCTTAGTTCCTGAGATATTTGTCCTCAAAAACAGAGATTTTGCCAATGAACAAGAGTGAAAAAACAACCCAGCAGATTTTTTACTTTTGCAACCATGAATCTGAACCGGTTTGAATGAATTCTTTTTTGAATGAAAGACTGATAAATTCTTCAAAGATTGGTGCAATTTTTATTGAGATTCACAGTTTAGTTCTTTAGATATTTGCCTTCTAAGTCGAAACAGATTTTGGCAAAGAACAAGAGCGATTCCGTTGTATTTCATAATAAAGCAGATTGCTACTGCTGGGGCAAATGATACTTTAGTGTTGAAGTAAACCGAGTTTCTGTGTCACCTGCAAAGCCTCCAACAGCCCTTAGCAGTAGCAGGAATCCGTTTTGTTACGAAGTGCAGAATAATAAAAAAATCCCTCTTGTTCACTGCCAAAATCACTGTTTTGATTTTGAGAGCCAATATCTCAGGAACTAAGCAGAGTACATCAATGAAAATTTCAGCAGTCTTTTAAGAATTTATTTATCTTTCATTTAAAAAAGGATTCATTAAAATCGGTTGAGATTTGCGGTTGCTACAGCGAAAAATCTGCTGGGTTGTTTTTTGTTGGCACACCCTGTATATGTTGTTATTTCCCTTACTAACTGAACCAAAGGTTCTTGTGAGAAAGAAATAGAGCAAGTGAAAGAGTGTTTTACCGCAATAATCGTAACTTGCACAATCGCTGGCGCTGGCTAGACGGTGTTGGTTACTGTAGCCGCCGATTACTGTACCGAACGGCTGCTTTGCCTCCTAAACTACTGTACAGTACATGATTGTAAAATAGAAATAACAACATAATACAGGGTAGACCATTTATCTAGCACAGATTTCCTCTAGCTGTACCATTCCTGTTCATACATGTACTAGGGGGGTTTGGGAGGTTATCCCTAGCTAGAAAAGCAAACCCCCTCACGCCCCAACCCAAAAATACAAGTACTAGTAGTGGCTCCAGTATTACTGGCTCAGAAATAACTAATTTATAGCCTAAAATTCGCTTGAAAAGCCTTTGGGAACCAAATTTGGCGCTTCCACTGCTGATGTTTAAGAGAAATCGGGGTTTTTGGAAGCCATGTTTGTCATTTTTTGCTTGTTTTTAGCTCTAAAACGTTATTTGGCAGCTTAAAATAGCGATTTTTAGCGTCCTTACTGAAAAAACGTGCAAAAAACGCATTTCCAGGCGTTTTGGAGTTTTTTAAAATTTTGCACCCCATCTATAGGCGAAACCCGTCTCGACCCCCACCCCTACTTCCGTCCCCCCAGGTCGGCCCGGAGCTGTTACATGTATGGGTTGAAGCAACATATTGGCTAAATTTCTGACAGTAAAAATTGTGACAATGTGTACATGCTGTGCTAAAGTGCCTGACTCTAACAACTCCACCGGGAAATGGTGGCGATTTGTTGAAGCAGAGACTTCAGACACCTTGTATGACAGTCAGACACTTAACGCCGTTTATGGTAGTGGTACTGTAATGGTACCCCCACGTTGGGCGACTGTGACGGAACCATATGGTATGCAAAGGTAGGGGTACCATATCGTAGCGGTACCTATGGTACCACCACAGGCCCCGAACGTGGGGACACCATATGGTATCACTACCCTTAGGTACCAGTACCGTATATGGTATCGGCACCTTATATGGAGTCTGTACCATAAACGGCGTTAAGTGCCTGACTGCATAAAGCAGTAGAATGAGACCTACTTGAGACAGATCCAGGTAAGTCCAGAACCGGTTAGCCCAGCGTTTGGAGCGTTCTACAGCTTTGTCCAGTCTTTTAGTGGAACAGTCGGTTGGAGTGTCTCCGTCAGCCAACACTTGAAACACTTCTGTGCCAAATTGCCTGGTCAAATCAGATAAGACACTGGCGTCCAGCTAAAACCACAAAAGCAACGTTTCAGACGCTTTTTATTGCAGACTTCTTTTGGCTTCTCTTACTCTTGGGTATCTGGTGTTTTTCTGCTTATGACATCACCCGGGCCTTCCCTATCCCCTCGGTCGCTCAGGCCCCCTAACCAAAATTTCTGGCGATGTTCTAGGAAAATGAAACTCGCAATTTTTGGTCTTTTTTCCGAAATCGGCATACATAGGCCGTAAAAATCCGGCTTTCGGCGGGGTTAGACTACTTAGTAGTTTTTAGTCGTCCATGGGTTAGAGACTATATTATAATCGATTTTCCATAAAAATGTGGCCAAAATTTTGGAGGGAGGGGTATGGCTGGCTGAGAGGGGTTATGAGTCGTCGAGGGAGGTTGGTGAAAATTTTCTGCTTTTCCCAAAAAAACGTCGCCCAAATTTTCGTTAGGGTGTACGCCTGTGGGCGAGGGGAGGGGTAAAAAACCCTCGGCCCATGTATGAAATTCGGCCTACCCAATTTACCCCTGATCAAGATTTTTCGGGTCCATATAGGATAAGGGAGCGACCTTAAAAATATTTGAACTTCGATCCAAGATTAGTTTTTCGTAGCCGTTTTTTGTCCGAAACAACTGAAAGTCTTATAAACAGCCTGGTTTCTAGTAACTCACCAGCAATCAACTTCCTACTTCTTCCCAAAAGTGAAAAATCTAAGGTTTTATGATTTGCCAATAAGTAATCGTACCTGCTCACTGAGATACGATTTTTTTGGCCAGGAAAGCAAATAAATATGGGGTTACGGGGTGTCAGACAAATAGCTTTTTGTAGTATTGTTCGCAGTTCGGTTACCAAAGGCAAGCTAAAAATTCTTGATTTCTGGGTCAGTTTGTTAGTATTGAAACTGCTACTAGTACTTGTATTTTCGGCTCGGGGTCAGACATGGGCTAGTATTTCGGCTGATGGGGGTAGAACTTTCTATTCCTGAGTGAGCATACATGGGCCGGAAAAATGGGTTGGGGGTAGTCAAAATCCGAAAATTTGGGGGTGGGCCTGCCGCATTTTGGTGGGTGGGGTCAGGAACAAAAGTCGGTGTTGGGTGGGTGGGTGTTTTCGTTTGGGGAGTCGAGCCCAAGTTGGTGGGGTGGGCAACACCCCTGGACCCCCGCGGCCCATGTATGGCCTGAGGGGATGGTAAACCCAAAAGTCACATCTTTTGACTAAAATCAAGGTTTTTCGTTAAAATAAACTATTCTAAGCTCATTTACACCTAATCTAGGCATACTTTTATCATAACTCTATACAAAATTCTTCCAAAAATTCGCTGAGAGGGTAGCCAAGAGGTCGTTTAAACCATCTCTGGGAGGTGAGTAGGTTGGTCTTTCCAGCTAGGGGTAACCCAACACCGATAGTACATGTACGTACATTGTATGGAAACACCCACATAAAGGAAGAGCCATAACCAATCAAATAACCTCACGTCTTCCGCCAACCGACCAAATAGCCAAGGATTTATTGGTGTTGTACCCGGACGGCACCGGCGCCACTGGGTCGAAGAGGGACAGATAGGTTAAGGCAGAGTTCTAAAAATAGAATAATAATTATAAAGACCATAAACAATTCTATCAACCCTTTAACATCAGCCTATAGTTGTAGTTAATTGATTTGGAGCAGCCAACACTAAGCTGAACAATTTTACAATCAGAGCTACTTCTGGTTTGTGCCCGTTTCCTCCTTTCCCGTTTCCTCCTTTCCCATTTCCTCCTTTCCCGTTTCCTCTTTTCCCGTTTCCTCCTTTAAGAGTCCCGTTTCCTCCTTTTTCAGTTTTTTGCGTTTTAACACAGGTCAGACTGCTTTAAGGTTTTCTATGGTGTTAGAATAGCGCCAGTCTTTACTGCTCTGCTAGTACTGCATTATTATAAGACTTGCTGTAATATGTGCTTTCCATATTGTTTCCGGGCCTAGCAGGGCCGGCCGGCCGGTACGCTACTATTAGGCGATGCCGATTAGGCGATGCCGATTAGGCGACGCCGATTAGGCGATGGTACTATTAGGCGACAAAAAACATTAATAGATATTAGTACCAATTAGGCGGGCCTTCCGAATCAGTCAAGGATCAAGGGGCCATGTTCAGCTGTAAGGCTAAATGCGCTGTTTTAACTATGCATGGCTAAGTGGCACTAAAATCATGTCTCGTTAATCTTATAACTCGTTAACTTATAGCTAAACAAGCCACCTGCCCTGACTGTTTCTAACTGAGATCCTGGCATTTGCCCCTATTCCCCAGCTTGCGTCGATCACGCGAGCGGCCATCGGGTCGGCCACATATTTTTTGGGTTGCTCTGTTCATCAACGCGCTGGATGCAGACGATGCACGACGCACCAATAACTTTGCGGAAGCAGCTCACAGAGTTTCGCAGCGAGAATTTGATGTGGCGCGTCCATCCATCTAGCGCTTTATAAATGTTCTGCGACATGCATACATGGGCCGGCAAAATGGGTTTGGGTTAGGGGTAGTCAAAATCCGAAAATTTGAGCGGTGGGGGCAACCCCCAGCTCATGTATGGTGACATGTGCAGAAATGTTTTCTTCTCTACTAATGAGTGCTCATTGAGATGGAATTTATCCATCCTTGGTGTTGCACTTATTTTTTAAATGAGTCCTTGAAATTGCTTTGCTATTTTGTTATACTTTGTTTTAATTGTTGTTGTGCTGTTTGCATTGTTGTGCTATGTTTTAGTGGTAACGTATGTTGCCGTACGATTTATAGAAAAAAATTATTTCTGTCGCCTAATAGTACCGTCGCCTAATAGTACCACTAAATCGCCTAATCGGCGTCGCCTAATCGGCGTCGCCTAATCGGCATCGCCTAATAGTCCTGCTTCGCCGGCCGGCGGCCCAGCAAAGGCTGCCCAACAATGGGTTCCCAACAAAGGGTGCCCAACAAACGGCGATTAGATGGGCAATTACAAGTGTAATTACAAAGAACAAAAGAAATGTAAACTTGTGGGCAGTGTCAGTGAGGTCAGTGTGGTGCGTGACCTACCCCTTTACCCGCCTCTAGCTGTGTCTATAAGACGGTCGGTGGAGTTGTGTCTGTGGCCAACAGAAACGTGTCAGGCGATTATGGAACAATTAGTGTCTTACCAAACAAAACGTGGCAAAAGTGCCGTCTATTATCGCGGCTATCGATACTTTAAGATCGAAGCTAACCCGGAACTGGATCGCATCCGGTGGCGTTGCAACACCTCAAATCGCTGCAATGGGAAGCTATGGACCGATACTGCAAAGACTCGAGTACGTATATTTTTTCAATATTATTGAATGGAAACTTAAGCAAATATGGTAAAAACACCGCTAAATCAACTGTAAGGAGCCGCGCAAATATTCGGATAGACTGTATTGCTCAGACTGCTTAACACCTATGCATTTGGCCGATTTTAAGGTGATAGCTGAACGCGGTGGCCACAGTGAGAACTGCATCCCAGATCCTGACGGTTGTGAAGTGAAGAAGTGGGTATCCGAGTTGGGACAACTTGCTGCGAATCCTGCAACAAAGGACACGCCATGTCCTCAGCTGTTTCGACAAAAAGGTAATCTTGCACCTTCTTCGCGCGTCATCTTTATTAATTAAGAGCAGGCAGTGCGCCGACAAATTAGGCCGGCCGACAAGTGTTGGCAAGCATAAAACGTTTAAAAGTTTTAGTTGGAGAGCTTGCAAACAAGCCGAACCTTGCTGCTCGCGTTGGAACCTTCCCTTCCCAACGATTTTGAGTCTGGTCTCATACCTGCGCTACACCAAGAGTTCCCCGATGTTCAGGTTAGTGTTGTTGCAATATCAAAATATCCGTTTTTGACTATGACTTTACCGCTCATTTGAGTACAATGTCAAATTTGACAAAATACTTTGTTCCAAACGGCAAAAAGTTGCAAAATACAGTAGGTTTGAGTCAGTCAGTATGTCATAACAACACTAGTTCAGGTTCGTGGCTGCCATTTCCACTTCTGTCAAGCGATCTATCGGAATGTACAAAAGAAGGGGCTCGTGGAAACCTACACGGTTGGCTTATCTTACATTATCGTTTGTGTCTGTGATCATTATCCTTATTATTAGGCAAACCTCGAATTCCGCGAAACTGTGCGCTCTCTGATGGCAAGTGCGTTTTTGCCCGAGCCAGCGATTTTGCCATGGTATGAAGAGTTCATTGATAACATGGCACTGCCCTTGCGCCGCCTCGCCCAGCCGATTCTCGCCTATTTCCAAACACAGTGGCTACATAATCCGGAGATTCCTCGCTCGTTGTGGAACATGCACGGACTTACTCGCCGAACTAACAATAACATCGAAGGCTGGCATTCAGGTAGCGTGATTGTTAGTTAAAAAATGTTTGTTAGTTATAAGTTGTTAGTTAGCTTAGCTTAGCTTAGCATTTCTAGCTATAAGATATGATTTAGGCTGGAAGAAAACAATCCGAAATCCCCGGCCGAATTTCTACCGTTTTCTGAACAAGATGCTTGAAGAGCAGCGGTTGACCGAAGTGGCGATGGCACAGTTCGCTGCTGGCAACCTGGCCGTTCGGCGCTGCAAGAAGTATGAGCAGGTCAATCGGCAGCTGTCTACGCTCACCCGCCACTACCTTGAGGGCGCGATTGACAGGAACGGCTTGGTGCGCGGTTGCGCCCATGCCTTGTCGCAGCCATGTAACATGGCTCTGTGATAGATGATGCTGTTGTTGGGCTGTTTCTGCTGCTGTTGTATGTGCGTATGTGTATGTGTGCTAGTTAGATAGAAGTAAAGCCTGGCGCTATTCTAACATCATAGAAAACCTTAAAGCAGTCCAACTTGTGTTAAAACGCAAAAAAACTGAAAAAGGAGGAAACGGGACTCCTAAAGGAGGAAACGGGAAAGGAGGAAACGGGAAAGGAGGAAACGGGAAAGGAGGAAATGGGAAAGGAGGAAACGGGAACATGCCCTACTTCTAGCCGAACACTGAAATTTTTGTTCGTCTGCTGTTCGCTAGCGTTCAAACGTGAATTCAAAGAAATGAATAAAGTACAGAAGAAAGCGGCGAAGAAATCTTTTTCTTGAAACATCAAGTGTGTATAAAAAAGTTGGCCATTCCAACAGTAGTAGGGCGGTTTGGAAAGCATCAAACTGACTCACCGACAAACCGCAGAAGCTCTTCAGCCCTTTGCCATAAGCAGCGATCACTGTTCGACTGTCGAAACTAAACAGGTACTGTACCTACTGACACAACTACCTTATCTGTGTAATCAAATACAGTAGAACCTCCATAAATGGTACTGTTTCTCCGTCAAGTATCTTGATCACTAACTTAAAACTGTAAATTAACCGATTTTTTGTCAGCGTCCCACTTACGGAGGTTGGGCGGTAGTCAGTGAAAGAAAGAACTTACAAATGCGGCAGACAAAGTTGGAATATGGGCGTCTGAGCGAAGTTTACGTACTTGTCCAGCACTTGGTGAGTGAGATGGGGCACGTGTCCGTTTCGTGTAAACTGCAGACAGGTCGGCGTCTCTATGCTGGTACTACAGCCTGCACCCCACTCCACCAGCTCCCCCAATCGACACCCCCCTGACTGGTGCCACCTCCACTTCACCATATTCTACTACCTTCTACAGTCAGGCACTTTATGGTAGCATGGCCATACGTATTAGTATGAAATGTGATGGGCTAAAACGGTAGAATTTGCCCTTCATATCAACTTGCATACATGTAACAGGCATACACGGGCCGGAAAAATCCGGTAGGGGGTCTGGAGACCTCGGGGGGGGGGTCTCGAAAAAGGCAAAAAACGCCTATTTTGCCTTGCCTTAAATAAGCGAAAATTCTCCCCCTCCCGGACGACGCGGGTGGGGGAGGGGGTATGGCCCGGCGAGCGGGGTAAACTCCCCTTACCACCCGGTCCATGTATGGTAACAGGCATACATGTAACAGGGGGGTCTGGGGGGTCTGCCCCCCACCCGACTTAGGCCAGACCCCCCCCCCCCCGAGACGATTTCACCGACCCCCCCACCCCTCCGATTTTTCTGGCAAGTAAATTTTCGAGCAAATTTTTGCAATTTTTTACACTTTCACACAAAAATTGCCAAAATCGCCTGCAAAACAGCACTTTTTAGCTGTATTTCAGCCCAAATTAGCGATTTTTGGCGATTTTTAGGCCAAAAATTGCGATTTTTCTCGATTTTCGAGCGTTTTTTAGTGCCGACCCCCCTCCCCCAAAATTTTGGCTCAGACCCCCCCGGCCGGCGCCAGACCCCCCCCGGCGTGTTCCACTTTCCTCCTTTCCACTTTCCTCCGTTCCACTTTCCTCCTTTCCACTTTCCTCCGTTCCACTTTCCTCCGCCCATATTCCACTTTCCTCCGTTTTGAAATTTTAGCATTATCCAACGAGTTCTGGTTCCTATACTAATTGTAACTGCATTAGGGACATAGTTTAGCGAATTATTGTAGGCTTTATCGAATTAGAGTCTCACAAATACATCACTAGACAGCACACAAATTACATGAGTTTTGCATTGCAACAACAAACTAGCGTTCGACAGTTGAATTACACAACTTAACAAAACAATAAACACAAAATAACAACTTAACTATACTGTATAAACAAACCTCCGTTTTAGCCATGTTCGTCCATAGCTTCCCGTTGCATCTGTTGGTTGTGTTACAACGCCAGTGCATCCGGTTGACCTCAGGGTTCACTTCTGCTTGAAAGTATCGATAACCGCGATAAAAAACGGCCGGCTTTCCTCGCTTAGTTTGAAAAGTAATAATCAGCCGTTTTAGCTACATAGTTCCGATCTACTGGTAGTAACCCTTCACCAATCTCCAAACAAAACAACAGCTCAATGACCCTCTATCAGCCCCCAGACATACATAATTACCCATTGTGCCATAGTTGACATAACACTAACAGCCCTAGGCTACCGGCCAGCTCATGGATCGTTAATCCGTTCCTATTTACGCCTTCATATAAGGCCAATAAAAGAGAGCCGAGAAGCAGGAAATCCTCCACTCTATTGGCAAAGATTACGCACTCATATAGCAACACTGAACATACTTGTACACTCTCTTAAATCTGATACACACTCATACCGTCTCATTTATAGGTCCGAAAGCTGATTTTAGGCAAATGAGAACAAAAACTCGTTAGATAATGCTAAAATTTCAAAACGGAGGAAAGTGGAATATGGGCGGAGGAAAGTGGAACGGAGGAAAGTGGAACGGAGGAAAGTGGAACGGAGGAAACTGGAACGGAGGAAAGTGGAACAAACCGACCCCCCCAACCCCCCTCCCCCCATCGGCGGATGACCTGGTACATGTATGGTAACAGGTCATCCGCCGAAAGGGGGAGGGGTTTGGGGTCTGGCGCCGGCCCAGTTTGAGCTCAAATTCTAATTAAGGGGTTGGACACTCAGCAATTTTTCGGCTAAAAATCGTCAAAAATCACTAATTTGGGCAAGTACTGCTAAAAAGCGTTCTTTTGCAGCCGACTTTAGCAATTTTAGTGTCTGAAATTCTAAAAAAGCGCACTGAAAAAAATGCAAATTACGGAAAAATCGGAGGGGCTGTCCCGATCGGGGGTCTGCCCTATGTCGGGTGGGGGCAGACGCCCAAAGACCCTATTACAGTTAGGCAGTTAGCGCCGTTTATGGTACTGACACCATATATGGTACCTCCACGTTCGGGGCCTGTGGTGGTACCATGGTACCCCTTCCTTCGCATTGGTCCCGGTACAATATACAGGGTGTGCCAAAAAAAAACAACCCAGCAGATTTTTCGCTGTAGCAACCGCAAATCTCAACCGATTTGAACGAATCCTTTTTTAAATGAAAGATAAATAAATTCTTGAAAGATTGATGTACCGCTTATTAATGTACTCTGCTTGGTTCCTGAGATATTCACTCTCCAAGTCAAAACTGTGATTTTGGCAGTGAACAAGAGGGAGTTTTTATTATTCCGCTGCACTTCGTAATAAAACGATTCCTGCTACTGCTGAGGCCTATTGGAGGCTTTACTGGTGACACATAAACTCGGTCCACTTCAACAGTAAAGTGTCATTAGCCCCCAGCAGTAAGAATCTGCTTTATTATGAAGTGCAACGGAATCGCTCTTGTTCTTTGCCAAAATCTGTTTCGACTTTGAGGGCAAATATCTCAAGAACTAAGCAGTGAATCTCAATAAAAGTTGCACCAATCTTTGAAGAATTTATCAGTCTTTCATTCAAAAAAGGATTCATTCAAATCGGTTAAGATTCATGGTTGCAAAAGTAAAAAATCTGCTCAGTTGTGTTTATCACTCTTGTTCACTGCCAAAATCTCTGTTTTGACTTTGAGGGCAAATATCTCAGGAACTAAGCAGGCTATCTTAATAAGCGACTGATCGGTCTTTCAAGAATTTATTTATCTTTTATTTAAAAAAAGATTCATTCAAATCGGTTGCGATTTGCGGTTGCTACAGCAAAAAATCTGCTGGGTTGTTTTTTTTTGGCACACCCTGTATATATAGCACCACTCTGTTCAGATTATGTACCATATGGTACCACCACAGTCACCGAATGAGGGTGCCATATGGTACCACTACCCTAGGTACCGGAACCATATATGGCACCGGCACCTTATATGATGTCGGTATCATAAACGGCGTTAAGTGCCTGATTGTACAACTCGCAAGTACACTACTATCGTAATGAAAAAGTAAGAAATGGATTTGAAACGACCACAAAATAGAGACCCACACAGCCACTGCAAAAAGTTTAGTCACAAACAACAAAGGATAATTAATTATCACACTTATCACCTTGTCACAGTGCGAATAGGAGAAGTTAGATCAGAGATAAATAAAAGACAATTAATAGAAGAAGATCATTCAGAGGTCGACCGTAGCAAAGTCATCTTTCTTGTGTCTGATTTTGGTCAGCAAATGACCCTTCCACTCATCCTCGCCGATAGCCGACGCCCACTTCGGCTGCGAACCGACAGGCAGCGAAAATCCGGCCATACACGCCTTTATTGTGTCGATTTTATCTGCAACACTACATGCAACTCTGCGGCAAAGGGCAAACCACTAGAAGATTTATTTTAACATTTTTTACACCTCAGACACGAAAATTGTCTGTAAAAGGGGCTATTTTTAGCTGTATCCATGCATTCACAAGGGGGTTTGGGGGATTACCCCAGCTGGAAAGGCCAACCCCTCCCCCTCACCCCCCTCGAGACAGGTTAAAGGATCCACCGACCCAACAATAACTACAGGTAAAACTAATTTTAGCCTAAAATTCGCTTGAAAAGCCTATGGAAACGGAACTTGGCGTTTCCACTGCTGATATTTAAGAGAAATCGGGGTTTCTAGAAGCCCTTTTTTTGTCATTTTTAGCTCTAAAACGCTATTTGGCAGCTTAAAAATAACTATTTTTAGCGTTCTTACTGAAAAAACGTGCTAAAAACGCATTTCCAGGCGATTTGAAATTTTTGACCCCTCTCTGGGCGAAAGTCCCTCGACCCGCCCTACCTCCTCCCTCCAGGTCGGCCCGGAGCTGTTACATGTATGGCTGTATCCCATACATGTAACAGGGGGGTCTGCCCCCCACCC
This sequence comes from Sabatieria punctata, assembly GCA_030248155.1. Lineage (NCBI taxonomy): Eukaryota > Metazoa > Nematoda > Chromadorea > Araeolaimida > Comesomatidae > Sabatieria > Sabatieria punctata. The sequence continues at coordinate 64,620 of JASANB010008068.1, read as the reverse complement.
GACTTAGGCCAGACCCCCCCAGATGGGGACCCCCCCCCACCCCCCCCCGACTTCACCGACCCCCCCCCCTCCGATTTTTCTGGCAAGTAAATTTTCGAGCAAATTTTTGCAATTTTTTACACTTTCACACACAAAAATTGCCAAAATCGCCTGCAAAACAGCACTTTTTAGCTGTATTTCAGCCCAAATTAGAGATTTTTGACAATTTTTAGCCAAAAATTGCGATTTTTCTCGATTTTTGAGCGTTTTTTAGTGCCCACCCCCCTCCCCCAAAATTTTGGCTCAGACCCCACCCGGCCGGCGCCAGACCCCCCCCCCCCCCCCCTCCCCCCTCGGCGGATGACCTGGTACATGTATGCTGTATCCCATACATGGCCCGGAAAAATCCGGAGGGGGGTCTGGCCTAAGTCGGGGGGCAGACCCCCTGTTACATGTATGGTTTAGGGTCCCATCCCCACTGCTATCTGTCCCCCCCCCGAAAAAAGGCAAAAAACGACTATTTTGCCTCAAATAAGCGAAAATTTCCTCCCTCCGGGGGGGGGGGTGGGTGGGGGAGGGGTATGGCCGGCCGAGGGGGAGGGGTATACCCCCTTACCCCCGGCCCAAGTATGCTGTATTCTAGCATTTTAGCTATTACCGATATTTAGTAATTTTAGAATTTTCTTTCCGGTCCAACCTCCCCTGTCACGTTCGACTGATGACAAGTTACATGTAAGCTACAACAACACGTCATTATCCACATACGGTAATGAAACAACTCTACCAATACATGTAACTGGTCATCCGCCGAAGGATGAGGCGTCTGGCGCCGGCCGGGGTCTGAACAAAAATTCTAGGGAAGGAGTTGGAGACTAAGAACGCTTAAAATTAGAAAAAATAGCAATTTTTCGGCTAAGACCCGTCAAAATTGCAGGCGATGTCTAAGTAGGGCGGGGGGCCGACCCCGGGACCCCCTGTTAAATTTATGCTCTACTCATACATGCAAGAGGTCGTCCGCCGAAGGGGAAGCGAACTGAGAAAAAAGCTCCCCTTAGTTGTAATGCCAGTCCATGTATGTCTGCCCTAAGCGATTGCTTTCAGGGTGCCGTTCACGGAGACTGTAACAAAATTATTGGAAATACTGTGGGGTAGAGTTTTACAGTTAGCGAAATAAGGACATATGTAAATGGTACCGGTACCATGTACCATAATTATGGTATGTTGTTGTTGTTGTTTCTACTGCCAGCTGCGCAGCCACTTCAGGGCCTCCATGGGGCTGAGCACAAGGACTCCACAGCTAGGGTGGTGGGTTTTCGAGGGCAGTTGAAGAGATGATGAGTAGTGTGGATTGCCCCACAACCAGTGGGACAAGTCTCGGGCACCGTAGGGTCAAGGCGGTGCCGGTATGCGTTCAGCAGCCATGAGTGGCCAGCACGCAGCTGAGCCAACACAACCCGGTCAGACCGCACTAGGACAGACTCCTCTTTGCTGACTGGAGGTGGAGGGGCGTTCAAAACCCCGTTTCTAGCAGTTGCCTCTCTGGCTGTGGCAGCGTGGACTTGTTTTAGATGGCGCTTGATATCTTCAGTACTGAGTGGAGCACTAGACTGGCCAGGGAAGTAGGTTTGAAAGAAAGAAAGAAGAAAAGTTTATTCAGTAGCACAGCATACCGTACATACGTACTTCTAAGCAGTAGGCGGGCTGGGCCGATTGACCGGCTCGAAAGCCCTCCCACACAGAAACTTTGATAAATCCAATTTGGCCAGTTTAGAACGAAAGTTTGAGACCGACCGTGAGTTTACAATATCCGATGAAAGGTTGTTCCACAAGGGAACAACCCGACAGGCGAAGAAGTTTTTGCGCAGCTCAAGGCGTGTATGCGTTACATAAATTTTTTGATTATGACCCCTGGTCGGGGCAGTTGGGGCAAAGGCAAAAAAGTCTTCCCTCGGTAAATCCACCAAACCATTAATAATCTTAAAGACCATAATCAGATCACGCACCATTCTACGTTCTTCTAAGGGTTTGATTTTAAGTATACGTAAACGTTCTGGATAGGAGACATTAGCCAAACCAGGCAAACGGCGAGTGAACAATCTCTGAACTCTCTCAACCAGATCGAAATCAGCCAGCAAATATGGGTTCCAAACCTCTGAGGCATACTCTAACTTAGACAGCACGAAAGTTTTAAACATTTGAAGCAGAAAATCGGTGTTTCTCGAATGAAAAACCTTGAAGATTAAGTTTACTACTTGAAAACCAGAGTGAGCAATCCTTTGGCAATGAGGTTCGCAGGGTATGCCGCATAGCTCGCTGGTGGGACTCCTCAAAGATGGCAAAATTGGGGTGTGAAGGGTGGCGAGAGTTGATTGACCATATGGTATCACCTGAGACCTCGATTGAAGGGGTACCATAATGGTACTGATACCAGAATATGGTACACCCATAGATGGGCCGCGGGATGTCCGGGGGTTTGCCCACCCCTAACTTGGGCTTGTCCATCAACCTGAAGCCGACTTTTGCTCCTGACCCCACCCACCAAAATCGTCGCGAGCCCCAAAACCGGTAGGCCCACTATAACGGTTCCAGTCGGCAATGGCAGCGACTTCCAGAACAGGCTTGATAGTTGGAGTTCGAGCGGCGAGACAGAGTGACGATCTGGAGCTGCTTATGCGCTTCACTGAATCCACACAGTACTAAACTGCCCACCTTTCGAATCGACTTAAACTTAGGAGTGAAACATTTCTATTCATAAGAGCCTCTGAACACTGTCACACAACCAACACTAACTTCTAAAAGAACCGTAGGGATAAATAAAACAATCTCAAAATTATTTTGTGTATGATGCAGGTTGTTGTTGTTGTTATTAGCCGCCATTGGTCACACGCCCAGGAAAGCTGCTGCTGCCACTGGCTGTGTCCATAGGTCCCTTGTTGAGAGTGTAGTCGGTTTGGCCCGGCAGCCAAATAAGAAGTGTGGCGTATCATGAGGTTGCTGCCCGCAGTCCGGGCAGTTTGGGTCGGCTTCAGGGTGGAGCCGATGTTGATATGAACGTAGAAAGGTACTGAATCCTGACCTCAACTGTGCAAGGGACAAGGGTGCACCTTGTCCGCCGTGATAGCATAGTCTCTGAGGCATGGATGGGCGGAGGATCTTCTTGTAGTACACGGTTTGGGCCGAGCCATCAGGCCGCGAACTCCACATGGTAAGAGTGGATGCTTTTTAAATGCTCCTTGAGGGAGAGGGCGCCGGCTAGCGTGATATCTACCACTTCGGCATATCGGGAAGGTAGAGTTTCTTTCATTTGGCGGGGCCGAGGGGCCAGACGCATCAGCTCTTCCAGAGGGTGGCCAGGGCGAGCGGCAACTGCTAGGAACTGGGCTGCTAACAGATCGCTATGGATCTTGACTGGTAGTACTTTTGTCTCATGGTGCAGATGGGCCATGGCCGACATCTGATGACACCCAGTTACCGTCCGCAGTGCTGAGTTCTGTAGTACTTGCAGCTTCCCGAAGTTAGAATTGGAAATGTACGGGGCCCAAACTGGAGCTGCATAGTTAAAGATGGGTCTGCAGATGGCTTTAAAGGTTGTCAGAAGAGTTTGATGCAGGTCGTATAACACATCAACCGCTGAAAGGGGACGGGCTCGGGCTGTGAGACCAAATTCAGACCGCTTGTGTGTGCAGTTCTAAAATCGCTTAAAGGGGGGGGCGGAGAAGGGTGGGTGGAGTAGACGAGTTTTTTCTGTAATCCGGGGATCCAGGAGATATCGCCCAAGGAGGGGTACAGAATTTCAAGATCGCATAACCTAGTGGAGGTGCGTTTTGACTAATAATAGTGATAAAAATTGAAAATAGCAAAAAACAGCCAAATAAACTGCGTCTATGGGCATAAAAAAATGCATAAAGCGTCACAAAAACGCTTCTAAAAACACCGAAATGTCTTACCTCTCAAAATGTGCCAAACAACATACACAGACCGGCAAAATACGGAGGGAGGTCTAAGGCCATTTCAAGGGTAAGCCATACATGTAACAAACAGGGGTTCGGAGGTCTGTCTGAATTGGCATATCCGATCATGCTTTCGGCCCTTTTAGCGTATTTTCGTTGTCGTAGCGCGAATTATTAAAAATGGTTGCCCGTACCTACATAAAACCATTTTTTTCGATTCGCCGAATAGAAGACATTCGGCGAATGGTGGTCGGCGATTAGCCCCAACCCCTAGATTGTAGTACAGTCAGGCACTTAACGCCGTTTATGGTACCGGTACCTAGGGTAGTGATACCATATGGTACCCCCGGGACTATCCAACTTGCGCACAACCGATTTGCGCACAGGGATCGCGGGCTAACCAACTTGCGCACAACCGATTAGCGCACAACCGGTTTGCGCGCAACCGATTAGCGCACCACCGAATTGCGCACAACACAACCGATTTGCGCACAAAGTAATAGTTCTGTTGTTGTGTGTTGAATGTAGTGTACATACGTTGCTAGCCACTGCAGCGCAGTGTTTTATTGGGTTTTTAGGAGCTTAGTAATATTTTAGCTCAATTAAGATCAGTTTTTGATCTGTCTCCTAGAGGTACGTGATGGTTTGGATGAGATGAGGCCCCACTTGCTCTTCGGCAGTCAGGATTCTTTGAGTACTTTGAGAGACAGTGGATGCATGCCGTGCCGCCTGCCATTTGGGTCGTGGTGAATGAGGTCCGCCGCACCAACAAAACAATGATGTCGAGAGCTGGAACTCTAAGATGGCCAGGTTGTTCAACAAACGGAAGCATCCAGACATTTACTTTTTCCTGGAACGCATCCTTTCAGAACAAAATGACTTTTCAAACAATTTCAGGTAAACACGCAACTAGATCAGATGGCCGCGGGTGCAGCGCTGGTTTGGCGCAATCAGTTATAAAATTTATGTATTATAAATCTATCTGTTATAAATGTAACTGTTATGTAAAATTACTGTTGGTGTCTATGACTATATTGTGCTGCAAAAAAGTAAAAGTGTTTGAGTAAAAAAATTGTGCGCAAATCGGTTGTGTTGTGCGCAATTCGGTTGTGCGCTAATCGGTTGTGCGCAAGTTGGTGTGCCCGCGATCCATGTGCGCAAATCGGTTGTGCGCAAGTTGGTGTGCCCGCGATCCATGTGCGCAAATCGGTTGTGCGCAAGTTGGTGTGCCCGCGATCCATGTGCGCAAATCGGTTGTGCGCAAGTTGGTAGTTCCCGGTACCCCCACCTTCGGGGCCTGTGGTGGTACCATATGGTACCGACACCTTATATGGTGTCGGTACCATAAACGGCGTTAAGTGCCTGACTGTAGTAGGTATAAGAAAAAGCTACCTTGGTTCAGAGGCATAGCATCGGCACGAGGCAGGTGAGGAATAGGAAAGTCGGAATCCTTCAGATGCACCCGACCGCTGTCTTCCAATGCCTAAACAAGGACACATCAGTTAAATTAGGTGATTAATGCACAATGTAACAGGTGCTCTCGACCTCAACCGAATAGCCAGCCAAAATTTGACCTCAAAAATGCTTTCCTTTTTATAAGTTGTTGACCTTAAAGAGTGTGCCACCTAACTGAGACATCTGACAGAATGTGCGACACAACTGAAAGTGACCTTTTCAAACTGCTCTTGCACAGAAGCGGGTAGGGGAGCTGAAGACTCATCACTTCCTAACCCAGTCGAACTGTCGAAGCTGCTAGCGGGTTCCGGTTCGGTGGGTAGAGGTTGGTATCCGCAATCGGTTGGTTCATCTCCTGTTTCCTCTTCCGCTCCACTGTCTTCTGAACTGGTACCAGCTGCTATCACTGCTGCCTCGACCAGCCCTAAATTAATATTGAAGCAGGTTTACCGGTTCAAACAAACAAAACAATTAATCTGCAGACTAGAGGAGTGGGTTAAATACACATTTCTTTCAATATCTGTTCTCTCGCTTTGCCTAGATGTGCAAACAGCAGAAATGGGCTGGCATTTCAGCCGAGGAGTGTAGAATTTTGAAATGCTTGGGGCTGAGCGGCTCAAAAAGTCCGATTAAGCCTAATTTTTAGCCAAAATAGATTGAAACTAGATATTCTCAGCTCAATTACACTTCATTCTTGCTACATTTCATCACATTAGCGACGATTTTTAATTGCAATTTTTGGAGCGATTCGATTCGATGTGACGGGGGGTCGACCATACGACCCTACGATCAGACCCGAGGGTCAATTTCGCTGCCCCGTATATTTTTGGAGCGTTTTTAGTACCCAACTCCCCCAGAAGAATTTGGGCTTAATTTGCAGGTACACCAGTTACACCATACATGGGTCTGGAGTTTGCCACCCCAACTTGGGCTCGAACGAACCCCACAAACGACCCCGCTTGCCCTAGTTCCTGATTCTACCCATTAAAATGACCGCCACCCCCAAAATCGGTAGGCCCACCCCCAAATTTTCAGATTTTGACAACCCCAACCCATTTTTCCAAGCCTTTCGTGTGTTACACGTGGAGATGGACTGTAAGTAAGTACATGAAAATTACGACGAAGAGTAGGGTAAACCGGGGCTACTTTGAACGAACAACGTTTTTTTGAATTTTCAAGCGTACGGATTCAGGTCTTTTGGCAAGCCAGGATAACCATTTATAATGCAATCGAAAGCTTGAAGTGTACTCTTCAAAATGATGTCAGATAGATTGTTGTACGCTAAACCAAAGATGAGTGTGACCAAGTTTTTTTAAAAAAACACATGGGTGTTCAAAGTAGCCCCCGATGTGGGGCTACTTTGAACACCGTGTTTAAAATGCATTCAGTCAGATAAGATAGGCAAAGGGGCATACATGAAATACGACCGGGCCGGCCTGAGGGAGGAGGTAAGGGGGGCCTCCGTCTGGAGGGCGTTCAGGGCCAGTTTCGCTCAGGAAAGGGGTACAAAATTTCAAAAATCTCAAAAAAACGCCTGGAAATGGGTTTTAGCACGTTTTATAGGCTAAAAATCGCTAATTTAAGCTGAAAATGGCGTTTTTCATCTAAAAATAAACAAATCACAACAGAAAGGGTCTCTAAAAACACTGATTTCTCTAAAATGACAGCAGCGGAAACACTAAATTCAGATACAAAAGACATTCTAAGCGAATTTTAAGCTTGAATTAGTGATTCCTAAGCTAGTTTGTTAGACTGGAGTGGAGAGTTGTACTGGAGTGGAGCCGCTTCTAATATTTGTATGTTGGGCTGGGAAGGTCTTCCTAATTTTTTTCCTTGGGGGTGTAGGGTAGGGAGGGGTGAGGGGTTAACGTTTCCATCTGAATGGTAACCACCAAACCCCCTAACCACAGAAGCTAAGAATATGCAGAGAAGACAAGAAAATCAGATTTATAAGGGTGTTCAAAGTAGCCCCTTCTCTTCTTCACAGCATAGAAAAAGTTCAGTATGAAGTAGAGTGCGAACTGGTATTGGGTATTGGGTATTGGGTATTGGGTGTATTGGGGTGTTTTCCAGGTATTGGGTATTGGGTATTGGGTATTGGGGTTTTTACCCCCCAATACCCAATACTAATTGGGACAGGTAAAAATAGAGAAAAATCGATGTTAACCTGAAAAATTGATCTGAAAAAATCAAAAAAGTTGATCGATGATCCGGTTTAGGAAGCTGTTTCTGCGTTAAGGAGCCATCCATCCAAAATCCCGATTTTTCGGGGCCCCTTTCCCCCAAAATCGCCTTGCGTCGTTTCTTGAGAACCCCCTCCCCTAAGGCGACGTCGTTCTCAGTTTAGCCCCCTCCCGATAAAAGTGCAGTACATACAGTACTGTCATGTTTTCTTGTTAGCATACTGTACAATCAATTGAATAGATCACTAGAACCACTCTGCTGGGAAGCTTTTCCGTAGAAAAATTTGACAGAATATAATTAAATTGAAAATATTACAATCAAAGTTCCCTAAAATTCCGAAAAAACTGACGTCGTTTTTTGCTAACCCCTCCGTCTCCTGGTGTGTCGTCTATCGTCGCATTTCAGCCAACCCCCTCCGCCTCTGGAACGACGTCGTTTATGGACGGCCTAATCAACTAAACGTTGCTAGAATTTCCTAAAGTGTACGCTTTTCTAAGCGCTACACCAGTAATTAATTTCTCTATTCTTATCTAAAATAAAAATGGTGACATTTCTAATGTCACTGTAATGTACCAGTACCGTAAACATGGCCATTGTGATGATGCACACAATTTCCGGCAGAGTTAGAAAAAAATTCGCCGGAAGAAAGAAACACGACAGAATTACGAAATATTAGGTACCAAAACTGATAATTTTTGCTAATTTTACGCCCAAAATGGCTTCTAAATGCTTTCTGAAAGGCTAATTTTTCAAAATTTTCTCGCCCTGCTTGGACAGCGGCCCAACCAAGCCTCTTAAAAATATTAATTGCAGTGCCAAAAATCTTTTGTACACAACTGGTGGAATGTATCTGTCCAGTGAAATGCAATTTTGGCCCAGCTACGCAAGTATTGGGTATTGGGTATTGGGGTATTGGGGGTCTCAGGTATTGGTATTGGGTATTGGGTATTGGGGTATTGGGTTTTCTAGGTATTGTTCGCACTCTAGTATGAAGTAGCTAGACGATAAGCAACTATTTTAAAGAGAATGGTCTGGAGAGCAACACAGTATAAAACTTGACTACTTTCGGACATTGGAACCTAAAGTTTTCTCGTCGCAAAGTTTTCGGCCGTTAAGATACCGATATTTTTAAGCAACATAGCACTGGCAAACAGCAACAGATCCCTTACTATTTGGTAGGGTCGTGTAGCCTGGAGTCTTTGGCGATAAACTAGCGCAACCGGAGGCCAAAAAGTGAACCGCGAGCGCCATGCGGCGCAAAAAACGCGCAAAACTCACGCCTGTTCAAAGTTGCCCCCCTGTTCAAAGTTACCCCGGTTTACCCTATCTACCTATTTATTATTGCTGTTCTGTGGCTAATAATAATTTAAAGAATGCATACCGTTGAGAGATGAGTCGGGGCAGGGCTCACCCACAGGAGAGTCTTTAGTCTGCACTGGTGTCGGTGCCATTCACTAATCACCTATACAGCGCAGTTTCCTTATTATAGCCCTTAAAGCCCGGTTCACACTACGAAATAAGAAATAAGAAATAAGAAATAGCGGCCTTATTTCTTATTTCGTACCGGTTCACACCTACGAAATAAGAAATAGCCACGAAATAAGAGTTGCGCCGTGCTCAACTTTTTTCATCTGAAATAAGAATTCGGTTGCATTTGGGTAGCTTGTTTAGGCCGAAAACATGTCGGAATGGTTGGAAGAGAGTGAGAAATTGATAGAGCTCGTCAATCCTTACCCTTACATTTACAATCCGAAGCTCAAAGATCATAAAGACACGGTTAAAGTGAACAACTCGTGGACGACGATTTCGAAAGAGATGGGCTGGGACGGTGAGCTTGCACATCTAGTTTATAGCACAAAATAGGTGTATATATTTAGTTGACGACTGCATAAAGCGATGGAAAGCGCTAAGAACTGAGTTTTGCGCCGAGAGGAAAGCTCGAGAGCCACCGTCCGGCTCTTCTCGAGCAGCCGCAAATGCACGCCATCCATCTCAGACAATGGCTTGAGGTACAGAGGTGATAATACTGACCATAGCGACTCACACACCTCTGCAATGATGTTTGAGACGGTTGATTTGCCGAGGCGATAGCTGTAGGAAATGGTCTGCTGTGAGTCGCCAGTGGCCAAATATCGGAGAGTAACGGCTAAACGTTCTTGGACTGATATTGGGGCACGAAAACGGGTCTCTTGCTTCTCTAGTGCATCTTTCAACAAAGCAACCAAATAATCGAACGATTCTGGGACTGATATTGGGGCACGAAAACGGATCTCTTGCTTCTCTAGTGCATCTTTCAACAAAGCAACCAAATAATCGAACGATTCTGGGACTGATATTGGGGCACGAAAACGGATCTCTTGCTTCTCTAGTGCATCTTTCAACAAAGCAACCAAATAATCGAACGATTCTGGGACTGATTCTGGGACTGATATTGGGGCACGAAAACGGGTCTCTTGCTTCTCTAGTGCATCTTTCAACAAAGCAACCAAATAATCGAACGATTCTGGGACTGATATTGGGGCACGAAAACGGATCTCTTGCTTCTCTAGTGCATCTTTCAACAAAGCAACCAAATAATCGAACGATTCTGGGACTGATATTGGGGCACGAAAACGGATCTCTTGCTTCTCTAGTGCATCTTTCAACAAAGCAACCAAATAATCGAACGATTCTGGGACTGATTCTGGGACTGATATTGGGGCACGAAAACGGGTCTCTTGCTTCTCTAGTGCATCTTTCAACAAAGCAACCAAATAATCGAACGATTCTGGGGTCATACGAAAGTATGAGTGGAACTTCTCAGGTTCTTCTATCCTCATTTCTTGGACAAGATGGTGAAATTCGCCTTGACTGTGTCGTTTTTGGTTTACAGGACATATCCAATAACGCCTGACACAATTCAAACGTTTTCTCTTATGACGCACAGCAAGTGCTGCCAAGACAACTTTAGGAAGAGGCATTTTCTATCTATTTTTATCATAGATTATCGCAGTTCTTATTTCTTATTTCGTAGTGTGAACGCTCGGCTTATTTCTTATTTCTTATTGCAGACGCCTTATTTCTTATTTCTTATTTCGTAGTGTGAACCGGGGGCAAGGCCCCCTGTATACTGTTATTTAAATATATTAATATTAAAATAAAACTATTATTAATAGTGCCATTTTAATAGTATTAAATCTATATTAATATTAAAATAGAGGGCCTACTAATATATTAAATTAAATTAAAAATACAAAGAGGGGCTGAATATTAAAATATATTTTTAATAGCATTTTAATAGCATTTTAATAGTTTGACCTTGTTTGACAATGAAGGGGTTACCTACAATACTAGAATTTAAATCAGAATTTTACCTCAGAAAATGATAAAAATTGAAGGTGTCTGACAGCCCTCTGAATCTCGAATCTTGGAAACTGTGGAACTTTTCTCAGTAATAGGCATGAATGACAAAAGGACCTTAATCTACTGAATGACCTATGTAACAGTCTTTTCCTGTCAAAAATGTCCCTATAATGTCAAAAGTATAAATGCATCAATATTTTCTTTCAAATTTTAATGCCTAGGTTCTGTTCGAATGCAATTTCCAATATCTTAACAGGTCATCTGCGTAAGGCGGACCGGGTTGGTGGGTCTAGCGGGGTGTCTGAGCCCAAATTTTGGGAGGGGGTTGGTTAGGCACTAAAAACGCCCAAAAATCGCAATTTTTCGGCTAAAATCGTCAAGAATCGCTAATTTGGGCTGAAATACATACAGCTAAAAAGTGCTGTTTTACAGGCGATTTTGGCAATTTTGTGTCTGAAATTGCAGAAAATCGCAAAAGTTTGCTCAAAAAATTACTTGCCAGACAAATCGGAATGGGGGTCGGAAAAGTCGTCTCGAGGGAGGGGACCCCATCCGGGGGGTCTAGCCTAACTCGAGTGGGGGCAGACTCCCAGACTCCTCTGTTACATGTATGCTTAAAAACATGTTCAGACAAAGTCATTTTAAAAAGAATGGTCATGAATTTACAACGAAAAATGCTGAGAAAGTTCGATCTCTGATTAAATTTTCAACTTACACTAGCAATTTCAAGCAAAAGATGTTGTTTCACCAATTCGCTAAAGTGTGTCCAAAACTTTTTAAGTTCATTTTAGAATCTACTATTAAAATGCTATTAAAATACTATTAAAATTGTTATTTAATAGTATTAATATTAAATCTAAATTAAAACTAACAGGGGACTATTATATTAATATTAAATTAAAATTAAAATCGGCTAGTTCTATTATATTAATATTAAATTAAAATAAAATTTCACTATTAAAATAACAGTACCCCTGTATTGCTAAAATCGAAACTTTTGGAAACTCGGCGGTTGCGAGTTTCCAAAGTACGGAACAATGTATATTTTCGGTTCAGTTGTTGGAAATACACTATTACAACGCTGCTAAGACCCTCAGAATGCTGTTCACTGCTTCTAGTAACTCTATGCATTATTTATTGAATAAACGTTTACTTTAGTGATTCTGACCCTTCGTTTTGGTTATGCTCTATGCAAATTTTTGCTTGGATCGGCGCAAGTATTAATAGTTAGTTTGGCGGTTCGCAAACGCAGCCTAACTCCAGCGAGCCTTGTTGTCAATTCCTCGTTCTGTGTTGCTTTGCCTTTCGCGCTCGTAATTTCTTGTGCAATGCCGGTAAACTGGAATAACCCAGATATCAAGAATTTGTTACATCCTTACATCAGAGGAGAGTTTGAGGAAAATCAGAGTGACGTAGCAAAGAAGATCGTTGAAGCCGCAGGCACAAAGCCGCCGCCTAAAAGCACCATAAGCAAACATTTGACCAAGCCCAGTCAGAAACGTTAGAGATGATGGCAGCGATTCTGAATTGCCCCCTTCTGGTTTTGAACAGTCGGATTAGCGTTTTTCTCACATTTGTACTTTGCTAATAAGCTACTGAAGTTTATTGTTTGCAGTATCTCAACCAATATTAATATTAACAGCTTTGTAGTTGTTTTATTTGTTTTTTTGACGTGATTGTTATACTTGCACGAAAAATCGATAATCGATATCGATTTCTACAGTGATCGTAGCCAATTGTAAATGTGACAGTTGAAATCAGCGTGCCAGGAAACCCTAGTAGGATGTCTCTCGCAATGACAACCCACCGACCCACCACTTTTCATGTCAGATTGGTGGTGCTTTGACTTGAGCTAAATTAACAAAAAATCGCTTGATAATCGTGTTATTTGTCGTTTTCAGCATCCTCAAGCACTTCAATAAACGCAATCCTGGTGCGGCCGTAGTTTAAACTCACCACCGCATTTATTATTCCCGCAGCAATACAGGTCCCCCGTCCCGTGAACCGGGCTTAACACCTATGCTTCTTGTAGCAAGCATATCAGATCATCCGTGCCCCGCTGTGGGCGCGCATTCGCCTTCAACCGACTGCGCAGCACAGGCAGCTCGGGTTTGAGCGGCAAGATCAAAACGCGCCCCTTCCTCTCGCGCCGTTCCATCGATCACTACTAGGGATGCAACCGAATACAAGAATACCGAATACCGAATACCGAAGCGGATTTTCGGAACCGAATAACACTGAATTATACCGAATAATACCGAATATTGATTATTAGCAGCGCGATTGCAAAAATATACTGTCAAACTACTATTTCTTGTTTTTTGCTAAACTTTTTGAGCTGAAAAAAGCTGTAGAGTGACGTATTGTTTCAATGCTATAGATTTATCCATGCCTATAACTAAAACAAGTCCTATTTGGTCGTTCTGCTGACGGTAAAGAACGAGTACAAAATTTGCGAACAAACAATTTCAAGAGGCGCGAGTTAGGCCACAAGTGCGCTGATTAATCATGTGAAGTCACAGCACAAAGACCTTCCGCGTATATATCCTCCTATTATCCGCCACATAGTGGAGATTTCATAAAAACACTTGCCCCTAAGCCTGAAGCTAAACCTAAGCCTAAAACCGAAGCTAAAAGTTAGGCTTGGCAGTGGGTTGGGCGAATGGGCCTTCTCAATTATCTGGAATTTGGCGGATAACAGGAAGATATTTACGCGCGAATCACAAACGCATACAGAAAGTTGGAGGAAGGGAGCATCCATCCAGTACTACTGTAAGCACCGAAGCCGGCAGCTTAGGCATACAACTTAGATTAGATGAATCGTTTGAAACGATAGATGGGATTCTATATGTAGTACTTGGTTGATAAAACAAACGCTTAGGTTAAGAGGTGGAAATCTGACGATGTAGTCTGTTGGGAACTGAAAAGGCCGAAATGTTGTTGTTTATTATTATGTAAGTTAAACTTTGACCTTTTGAAGTTCGTTGACTTTTTGCATGAATAGTCATTGTTTGCCAAAATTTTAACATAGTAAATGAACAGAGAGATGCAAAAGAGGAAATATCTCGATGATTTCTGCACAAAATCAAGCAAAACAGTGCAATTTTAACGGTTTTGCAATATTCGGTATTATTCGGTTTGAAAAATACCGAATTCGAATAGTACTAAAGTACATTTCAAAATACCGTGCACTCTGTGTTTTTTGCGAATAACTTCTTATGGAAGCGTCGGAGCGCGTTTTGCCTCATAACCAAAGTTGTAGAGGGGCCCGAGCTCTGTACTGTCGTGTAACCTAATCTGCGCAACATTCCCTTGTAACGCTAATTTGCGCAAGGAAAAAAATCGGCTTATTGTGTAGTTGGGCTGAATGCGATTTTTTTAGTGAATCAGAATCTAGAGACCATGGGGATTTCAAAAATGTATTCATATTGATTCTAGGTCAAACGGTTCCAGAGATATACACCGTCAAAGTTGACGGAACATGCCAAAAATGGCCGTTTTTGGCGATTTTCAGATTTCTGGGGGGGGATTGAAATAACTCGGGACCAACTCAACCGATTTGGCTGAAATTCACATATATGGTGTAAAATTTAGTTTTACATCGATTGAGACACGTAAGAACCCTGAAAAGTTGACCCTGATACCGTAATCCCGGTTTTTCCAAGATTAGGTCATTTGATTTTTTCTCTGGTTGTATGTAGTAGTTTAAGCCCTCGACTGTGGTTAAAAATGTACTTTAAGGTGCTTTGAGTCGATCTCAGGCCTCTCTGAAGCCATTCGTGTACTGTAGTATGTGGTCCTGGCACGAAAATAACTTATTGTCAATTTACATTGTTCCTGCGGCAAAGAAATGAGCTATAGAGTAGGCACTAAGGGTTTTCATGGTCAGGGAATCCATTGCTGACATAACTATAATCACTGGAATACTGTATTTTGAGGTCCCAACACGAAAATTGTTATTTTGCGTTTATGCATGCCTAGTGAAAGGAAATGCTCTATAGAGTAGACAATAAAGGTTTTCAGGGGTGGGGAATCTATTTCTGACATAACCATCATCGCAGGGTTACTGTATTTTGAGGTCCCGACGAGAAAATTGTTTTTTTTGCTATTTGGGTGTTTCTGTTGCAAGGAAACGATGCCTTGACAAGCACTAAGGGTTTTCAGCATCAACGAATTCATTCAGGGCATAGCGTATGTTACTGGATTACTGTATATTGTGGTCCTGGAACGAATATACAAACTCATAAGTTTGATTACCTACTTTATCCAGCTTTCTCCTGCAACACGAAAACTGCAACAGAAATAGATTCCCCACCCCTGAAAACCTTTATTGCCTACTGTATAGAGCATTTCCTTTCACTAGGCATGCATAAACGCAAAACAACAATTTTCGTGTTGGGACCTCAAAATACAGTATTCCAGTGATTATAGTTATGTCAGCAATGGATTCCCTGACCATGAAAACCCTTAGTGCCTACTCTATAGGTCATTTCTTTGCCGCAGGAACAATGTAAATTGACAATAAGTTATTTTCGTGCCAGGACCACATACTACAGTACCCGAATGGCCTCAGAAAGGCCTGAGATCGACTCAAAACACTTTAAAGTACATTTTTAACCACAGTCGAGGGCTTAAACTACTACATACAACCAGAGAAAAAATCAAATGACCTAATCTTGGAAAAACCGGGATTACGGTATCAGGGTCAACTCTTCAGGGTTCGCATGTGTCTCAATCGATGTAAAACTAAATTTTACACCATATATGTGAATTTCAGCCAAATCGGTTGAGTTGGTCCCGAGTTATTTCAATCCCCCCCAGAAATCTGAAAATCGCCAAAAACGGCCATTTTTGGCATTTTCGGTCAACTTTGACGGTGTATATCTCTGGAACCGTTTGACCTAGAATCAATATGAATACATTTTTGAAATCCCCATGGTCTCTAGATTCTGATTCACTAAAAAAATCGCATTCAGCCCAACTACACAAAAAGCCGATTTTTTTCCTTGCGCAAATTAGCGTTACAAGGGAATGTTGCGCAGATTAGGTTACACGACAGTACAGAGCTCGGGCCCCTCTACAACTTTGGTTATGAGGCAAAACGCGCTCCGACGCTTCCATAAGGAGTTATTCGCAAAAAACACAGAGTGCACGGTATTTTGAAATGTACTTTAGTAACCGAATTATTCGGTTCATACCGAATAATACCGAACTTCGGTTGCATCCCTAATCACTACTACCTGCTGAATCTTTCCTACACTTTTATTATTATTCTTGCACTGCGTTTCGGGAGAGGGAATTTCCTATCTTCGCCTGACGACTTTTAAAGTGACCAAAGCTTCTGTAAGAGCTTATGGTACGCATACCACCAGCGTTAGATTTAGATTTGAACTTAGGAAATGTTAAACCAACTTAAGAGTCCTTGCCAAAAAAGCGAGCAGTGGGCGGCCGATGGAATTTTTTGACCCCCCATTTTTATTGGCTCATTTGAATTGCCCTATTATGAAACCCCACAGCCGCGTCGGTTTCGCTCTGGCCGCACTCAAACTGGAGTAATGGTTTGAAGAAGCGTGCTGTGCCGGATCTCCCAGATTTGGTTCCTCCATGCTCTTTCAACTGCTGTCAAATTGGCAGCTTTGGAGATAGCACCTTCAAATTGGAAACACTTATACAGATTTTCCCGCTCTTTCAAACGCAATAGAGCACAACGGAACACAATGAAAACTGCCAGATTCAGACGGGATTTATTAAAGTTTGGGGGACCGGAAATAGACGTGTCTTTCAATTGAAAGAAGTGCCTATGTGGCAACGAGCTCCAGAGCTGACATTTTCAGCATAAGTTGACCATGTAACGATGTATAAAAACCTAAAGGCAAACCCACCGATTCGGCTTTGTTTGGGAGCTGCGCAGCTTTGAAGATGACCCTTTTACTCACGATTTTAGGCATGACATGTAAATGTAGATCAATTACTCTCTATCGAAAGCACCTACAGAGCTGTCACTTGCAGCCCATACTAAAACGAACATGCTCTTTCAGAATATCAACTTCATTTGCCTGTTCAGTTCTTCAGTTCCAAGTAATTTTCACATTTTCATGTTTATGCTGAATCTGACCGAATTTTCGGTAGCATCTAACTAGACTGGTCACTACTCCCAGTAGTTTCTGGTTAGTCAACCTGAAATTTATCCCGATTGTGCAGAATGTCCCGCTCTTTCAACTGATTCACTCGCCGCATCAATCGGATGTTTAGTTCAAATGTTATATCTGATTGTTTACAAATACGGTTTCTGCAGAGCAACCCTGGCACTCATCATCCATTAACTTTGCTCAAAAGTGCTTGCTTGCCTGCCTGCCAACTGCCTTATGACTGGAACACCTATGCTTGTTTTAGACAGGTTCTCTGCCATTCATACCATATAAAACTGGGCAACATCCACTGAATTTCCTTCCAGTGTGTTCTTTTGCTCAACATCTTTTACGAGAAGCTCCAAAAGCCTTTTTGATTTGGCTAGAAAATGCTTTCTTTCAGTTATTCCTGCTTCGGTTGTTTCGGACTAGCTTTGACTAGGCAAGAAAATGCGACAAAGAATTATACAAAAGCCTTTCCTGCTATCACCTTCTTACGCTTCTTTGCATAAGCGCAACGTACCCAAACTCGTGTGGTTGGAGTTTTTTTATGCATATCTCGGTCTTGAAGCTGTGTAAATGAATTGCCTTGTTATATTATTTTGCTGCTATATTCAACATATTCA
Organism: Sabatieria punctata; assembly: GCA_030248155.1. Taxonomy (NCBI): domain Eukaryota; kingdom Metazoa; phylum Nematoda; class Chromadorea; order Araeolaimida; family Comesomatidae; genus Sabatieria; species Sabatieria punctata. The sequence continues at coordinate 46,956 of JASANB010008068.1, read as the reverse complement.
GTTATGACTGAGTTTTTGAACGTTTGAAATGTACTATGTAACAAAATAATACACTTACAGTGCACTTACTCAGTGTCAATAATTCTCGCCAGTATAGAGCCGCTAAATGTAAGCATGTAAATTTTATTCAGCAAAATATACTTAAAGGTAATGCGGTTGTGGTCTTACTATATAAGCTGGTGTCCTGTTGGCGTTTTCTGTAAGAGTAGACAAAGCGTTGCACTTTTGAGCAAAGATAATCGATTATGCGTGCCAGGGTTGCACCGCAGAAAACGTATTTGTAAACAATCAGATATAACATTTGAATTAAACATCCGATTGATGCGGCGAGTGAATCAGTTGAAAGAGCGGGAAATTCTGCACAATCGGGATAAATTTCAGGTTGACTAACCAGAAACTACAGAAGTAGTGACCAGCCTAGTTAGTTGGTACCGGAAATTCGGTCAGATTCAGCATAAACATGAAAATGTGAAAATTACTTGGAACTGAAGAACTGAACAGGCAAATGAAGTTGATATTCTGAAAGAGCATATTTGTTTTAGTATGAGCTGCAAGTGACAGCTCTGTAGGTGCTTTCGATAGAGAGTAATTGATCTACATTTACATGTCATGCCTAAAATCGTGAGTAAAAGGGTCATCTTCAAAGCTGCGCAGCTCCCAAACAAAGCCGAATCGGTGGGTTTGCCTTTAGGTTTTCATACATCGTTACATGGTCAACTTATGTTGAAAATATCAGCTCTGGAGCTCGTTGCCACATAGGCACTTCTTTCAATTGAAAGACACGTCTATTTCGGGTCCCCAGAACTTTAATAAATCGCGTCTGAATCTGGCAGTTTTCATTGTGTTCCGTTGTGCTCTATTGCGTTTGAAAGAGCGGGAAAATCTGTATAAGTGTTTCCAATCTGAAGGTGCCACCTCGAAAGCTGCCAATTTGACAGCAGTTGAAAGAGCATGGAGGAGCCAAATCTGCCAGATCCAACGCAGCACCCTTCTTCAAGCCATTACTCCGGTTTGAGTGCGGCTAGAGCGAAACCGACGCGGCTGTGTGGGTTTCTTAATAGGGCAATTCAAATGAGCCAATAAAAATGGGGGGTCAAAAAATTCCATCGGCCGCCCACTTAAGGGAGCTTGCCCGACTTTTTTTTGGCAAGCACTCTTATAAACTTTCTCTGACGGACGAACCTCAACTTACTTGTAGTCGCTGTCTCAAACTGTACATACAATGTACTAAGACACAAATAAGATGTACCACAAAAGCAACACAATAACACATCAAAGAAGTATCCATGCACAGAGATGTCTACCAAATTCAAACTTTGAATTTGATATAGTATAGTGTAAACTTGACGATTTGAATTCGATATGGTATAGTACTAGACTAGCTAATTCAGTTTGAACTTGGTTGGTATGATTTTGGTGTGAATTTGGTACAGGAGTGGTAGTTTGCTGTGATAATCAGTTCAGTTACTACTCAACAATCCACACCCAAACAGGTAAAACGAGGGACTGCTAGATAAGGAAGAAAAGGCGAAGAGACAAAAGACAATAATTAAAACAAAGTCACAAAACCATCAGTTCTCAAATACCTTTTAAAGCCTTCAAAATTACTACACACCCTATTGCATACTATAAAGATACTAACAGAGTGGTCAATAAAATGCGCGCTTCCTGGGATACACTTCAACTGCAGAGCGGTGCAATGGAGCACTTTAAATTTCGCGCGCTAACCTGTGCTGTACAGTCGGCTGAGGACGAATGCGTGCCCGCAGCGGGGCATGGATCTGACAGGCAAGGTTGCCAGGGTAGGGGTTTTCCCCCTACCTGTAGGGGTTTTTGTCGCTCGGTAGGGGGGAAATTTTTCAGGTAGGGGGTAGGGGGATTTGGTAGGGGTTTTTTACATTTTGGTAGGATGAAGTAGGGGTTTTTACACTCAGTTACGCAAATGATATTTTAGGTTTTTGTAGCTTATCATGTCTGTCTGCATCATAAATGTAAAAAGAGCGGAAATTCTGGTCACTTCATCAATAACACAACACATGTTAGGATTGAGCTGTAAATATGTAATTTTTGTTAGTTTTTTTAGAAAGTTCTTGACCCGTTCTACTTGTTCTGCACATTCCATTTTAGTTGGAGTAGCAGAGTAAAGTAAAATATGGAAACTTTGTTGAACAGAGCCCTCCAAGTTTATCCAGTAGTGGTCGGACATAGAGGCCGATAGTCAGATTATCATTTATGTTTAGAGTCCATAAACGCCGACGTCCCTAAATCTCGATTTTTCGGACCCCGCTAAGGCGACGTCGTTCTCCGTTTACCCTTCCCCCGACAAGAAATGTAGTACATACAGTACTGTTAATTAAATAAATCCCTATTAACCACTTGGGGAAGCTTTTCTATACATAGAAAACTATGTATGTATGTATGTATGTACCTAAATCGAAAATGACACAACCACAGTTCCCTAAAATTCCGAAAAAAGTTGCTAACCCCGTCCCCCTCTTGGTGCGTGCCTGTCGTCGGATTTTAGCCGACCCCATGTCCCCTTCTGCAATAACGTCGTTGATAGACGTTGTTAGAAACCCTGAAATTTCGAATAACTATGACTTGCACGCATACATGTAACAGGTCATCCGCCGATGGGGGAGGGGGGTTGGGGGGGGGGGGGTCTGGCGCCGGCCGGGGGGGGGTCTGAGCCAAAATTTTGGGGGAGGGGGGGTGGGCACTAAAAAACGCTCAAAAATCGAAAAAATCGCAATTTTTCGGCTAAAAATTGCCAAAAATCGCTAATTTGGGCTGAAATACAGCTAAAAAGTGCTGTTTTGCAGGCGATTTTGGCAATTTTTGTGTGTGAAATTGTAAAAAATTGCAAAAATTTGCTCGAAAATTTACTTGCCAGAAAAATCGGAGGGGGGGGGGTCGGTGAAATCGTCTCGGGGGGGGGGGGGGGGGGGGTCCCCCAACCCGGGGGGTGTGGCCTATTGCGGGTGGGGGGCAGACCCCCCCAGACCCCCCCTGTTACATGTATGCTTGCACGTAATACAGGGTGTCTCAAAAAAATGATCACATTTCTTTTTACTGCCATTTCCGCAAATTTTGACCAAATAGGCTGAAATTTGGACTATAGGTGCCACAATTCGGGGAATTTTATGTGTTAAAGTTTGGTGCACTAGGCTTGACTCATTCCCGAGAAATTTCAAAAAAAGTGAAATTTGTTAAATCAATAGTGAAAGCCGGTCACCGAAAAAATGATCACTTTTCTTTTCACTGCCATTTCCGTAAATTTTGACCAAATAGGCTGAAATTTGGATCATAGATGCCAAAATTCGGGGAATTTTATGTGTTAAAGTTTGGTGCACTAGGCTTGACTCATTCCCGAGAAATTTCAAAAAAAGTGAAATTTAGTAATTTCAATAGTGAAAGCCGGTCACCGAAAAAACGTTACATTACATTATCGCCTAAACTCTAACGATAGCGTTGGAGTTCATGTGTCAACTTTTTACACATGAATTACCCTGAGCTTCTGCGTTTACACTCCAAATTTCATCCAATTCCGACAAAAATTAGAAAAGATACAGGAAAAGGAAATGTTTCCATTTTTCGGTGACTGACTATAGAAATTACCAAATTTCACTTTTTTTTTAAATTTCTCGGGAATGAGTCAAGCCTAGTGCACCAAACTTTAACACATAAAATTCCCCGAATTGTGCCACTTATAGTCCGAATTTCAGCCTATTTGGTCAAAATTTGCGGAAATGGCAGTAAAAAGAAATGTGATCATTTTTTCGGTGACCGGATTTCACTATTGAAATTACCAAATTTCACTTTTTTTGAAATTTCTCGGGAATGAGTCAAGCCTAGTGCACCAAACTTTGACACATAAAATTCCCCGAATTTTGGCACCTATGGTCCAAATTTCAGCCTATTTGGTCAAAATTTGCGGAAATGGCAGTAAAAAGAAATGTGATCATATTTTTTGAGACACCCTGTAATATTGACAGAATTTCGGTCTTGGTCGGAATTATGTGTTTACTACCTAGCATTCCATTACTTTCAGATTTTTCGCCTGAAAAACCTGTGTCCGTCTTTTGGTGAACATACATATATATAGAGCCAGTGTACAGTTATAAAAATGACCCCAGTTATTTTTACTCATATTTTTGAATGCACCCAAATCGGTTTTCATAAACGACCCCGCGTCTACTTCAGAAATGAAAAACATTCAAAGTCCCAGATTTACCCTCATTTTCTCTTTTCTGCCCATTTTTATGAATTGAAGAGGGTTTTGCAGTTTACTTTTTGAAAACAAATTCTGAATGTATGTTATGCATTCAGTCCCTTGATATTCCTTGTTTATAGTCTGTTACTGTATTAGTTAGGTATTGTTTAGCTACTACACTTGCACTTTTGCGCAAAAATATGACGTAAATGTCATAAAAACACCATAGTTTTTACAGTTCTTAAGGTAGGGGTTTTTGGTAGGGGTTTTTTGAAAATGGTAGGGGGAAGTAGGGGGATTTTATCTGAAAAGTAGGGGGATAGTGTCTGAAAAACCTGGCAACCCTGCTGACAGGTGCCTCCTGTCTGTCGTCCTACACGGAGGAAGCATTGAAATGAGAGAGTAGTACCTTTTGGGTATTGCCTGATCTTCACCGGAGGCGCCCCCACTTTTGGTCGTAACAAGCTACAGAGCCTTCTATGGGCATAAAGATAGAGCCACTTTAGACATAGAAGAAGAAGGCTACAACAAAGCCATCTACCTATGCCTACTCCTTGGGCTCAAACACTAAATTTCGGAATTTGCTAAGTAGCAAATTTTGAAATTCAGTTTTGCAAATAATAGCTGCGCTGCCGGTACCTTGTATTGTACCACTACAATCCCCGAACGCAAACATAGCGGGGGTATTGGTCGGTTATGTGTCCCGTTAATCTGCCGGCCGGCTCGCGGCCGCCGGTCAGCGAGAGGCGGCTATTCTTAATTGACTTTGCGTCGGCTTCTTGCACGCGCGCACATTGGCGGTATGACATGGCATGACAACATAAAAGGTAAACGCCAAAGGCAAGGTCAGTGACATTAACAAAGAATGCTCTGCTTATTGCAGCTAATTGCCTAATCGTTTTTTTTCGGGGCAGGTCGCTTCCGATTCTTGCAGCAAGATCTTTTTCGGTGAACCGCTTTAAAGGGCAGGAACTTCAGATGTTGTCAGTTGAACAGCTAAGTCATCTCTTGAACGCCGACTCTGTCGTTTCGGCCGAGATACTTAGAACCACTAAACTGTATCTGCTGTGTATCGTTTCGGCCGAGGTGTTCAGCATGGTCAGGCCCACCCAACAAACTGATGAACCCAACGTGGTCGACTTTGTCCTCAATGTGGCCGATAAGAGTTCCAGTCTCAGGAACGCAAAGGACCTCGGCTTGCTGCCAAAACCAACGCAACAGCAACAGCATCAGCAAGGAGCGGGCGAAAAAAGGAGAGGCCAACTGGTCAAGTATGCGGTGGTCGGATAATGCTGGAAGTCGAACTGTGCGGGAGAGGTTGTCATTCAACCCAAGCAGCTTCCAAGCGGGACAGTGTCAGACAGCTACCGCTGCCGCAGGTGCGACTCAGGGCGCAGCCAGCATGGAAAACGGTACTCTGCCTGCAACAATTACAGCAGCCGGCGCTGTCCTTTATTATGGTAAAGGTCCTGGGTCGTAATGCCGGTCCTATGTTCTCAACACAGTTGTTAGGGTCAAAAATTAAAAAAAAAGACTTTATTTTTAAAAAAAGCAATAATTTTTGGCCTTCAAAAAATTTTTTTTTAACAACTGTGGTTCTCAACCAATGCGCGCGTGCAAGCGGCCGACGCAAAGTCAATTAAGAATAGCCGCCTCTCGCTGACCGGCGGCCGCGATCCGGCCGGCCGATTAACGGGACACATAACCGACCAATACCCATAGCGGGGCCCATGGGGGTTGACCCCCTCAGGCCGCCGCGCCGCCGCTACCCCCTCAGGATTTTTAGGAAGAATTTTGTATAGTGAATTATGATAAAAGCATGCCTAGATTAGGTGTAAATGAGCTCTGAATAGCTTATTTTAACTAGGGATGCAAATGGTATGAAAAATACCAAATACCAAATAGTGAATGGTATTTTCTGAACCAAATAATACCAAATAGTTTTCAAAATAGGTCATAAACAATCTGAACGAATCCAAAAGATTATCTCTCTGATTTCATAACCCAAATCAAGTTTACCACATTCAGATAACCCTTGCACTACTGGAAAAGGAATTTTAACAAGGTCTATAACGTGCTGATGCTCATGTTGACATGAACTGAACTGAACTGAACTTTATTTGTCGCCCAAGCAAGACAACATGTTAGTAAATCAACTGCGCAGAAAGAGTGTTAGAGGGCAACAGGATGCACAATGTCTAAAAGAACGGTGCACCCTTTACTGCAACAGGAGGAAGCCTGAAAGATCTATTTTTTTAGTTTCTCCGTGAAAATCGTCTGATTTCTAGATTCTACAATATCGTTAGGTAAGGAATTCCAGATGTGTATCACCCTCATCGAGAAAAAGTGTTTTCGACAGTCCAAATTCTTTCCCAAAGAAGGAAGAGACAGTTTCTGAGAGTGGCCCCGTGTAGTGCAAAGGAGGGGTCTTTGAAAAAAGTCGTCAAAGGACAGATCGATCAAGCCGCAAACTATTTTGAAAGCGAACTGCAAATCAACCTCGAGCCTGCGGTACTCGAGTGTTTCAAGAGTTAGCGCCTTAAGGCGCTCAAAGTAAGCGCCTTGCAGATGTGCAAAGCCAGAGAGCCGCAGTGTAAAAACCCGTTGAACACCTTCAACCACTAATATATCTTTCTTTTTGTATGGGTTCCATACAGCAGTGGCATATTCTAATTTAGGCCTGACATGCGCCTTAAAAAGCTCAGTAAGAAATTTGGTGTTATGGTATGAAAAAGCTTTATGAATCAAATGAGCTGACATGTGACATGTCTGTCAGCTGAGGCTAGTTAAATAAGGACTTTCAGTCATACAGGAAGTATCTCCGATGTATGCGGCTCAGGTAAAGAAGTTTAGACAAAAAGTGAAACATTCAGTTCAAACATCAATTTTGAATTTTCCGAATTTTGTGCTAAATCAGCTATATAAACAGTTCTAAGCCATTTTGTTACTGTTGTGCAAGAAAATAGGAAAATGAGCTCGAATGTTGTAAAACATACCACGATCGATCGCAAAATTAGCTGAATTATTAGCTGAAAGTCCAAGTAATCCTGTTATTATTTGGTATACAAAAATACCAAATACCAAATAATACCATTTCTCAAGAAATACCAAATAATACCGAATAATACCAAATAATACCGGATACCATTTGCATCCCTAATTTTAACCTATTTTAGCGAAAAATAAACCTTAAAACTTTGATTAGTCTATAGTAAAAAATCGGACTTTTTAGCTTACCACTCAGCTAGCTTAGCTCACTGCTGCATTAAATGATTTCTGAGTAGTGCAGTGCAGTTTGCAGCACTTCCTGTTATCTGATTGCGATTATTTTTCCGACCGCTACAGTTTTATGGCTATTTGGAATTCAGGCCCATGCTGCGGGTATCTCTCTCTTTTTTGCATACAATAGAGCACATAGTTTTGTTGCCGATATTTTGAAAGCGCATGAGCGCTTGCCCTATTAGTCACTTGCTGTTGGCTTATCTTATGATGTTTAATTAAGTGTCCAGTCACACTACCGGCTTAACTGACTTTTAGGGGTCCCTCCACTATAATCAATCACTTTCTTGCTTAGGCTTAGGATTAGGAGTCAACTGAATACGGTAGATAAAATTGCAATTTTTGTTAGGGACCCCTAAAAGTCAGTTTTGCCACACTACCAATCGTTTTTGTTAGTGTCAAAGCAATACGCGCAATTTCGCTGAAAAGTTTTGCGTAGACCACAAGCAGCAGAAGTTGGAATTTTAGCGGGTTGTTGCACGAAATCTGCCCACTTATTGTGTCAATAAATTCCGAAAATTTGAGCCAAATTGATAAAGAAACTGACTGAGAACGAAACGTTTGAAAGTAAAAAAGGATGGGACATTTTATTAGTTACTATTTATATTGTATTTTGCCTGTGCTCAATTTCAGTTGGCGCGTTAGGTCCACCCCACCTACATGTACTCTAGATGGAAATAGTATGGTTATTGTTGTTGCAGATTTTCCAGAGGTTCACTTATACGCCACTGTCTTTCCACCTGATTTGGTCTATCCAACTGGTAACTGAGTTAACGAGATGACTGCAGCCGATCGGTAATAAGCCTTGGTTCCACTTAGTATGCTAGTTAGTTCGTGCGGAACCTGGAAAGTCCAAAGTCAGGCAGTTTTGTGGTTGGTCAGTTAAAATTTTTGATAATGGTCACGCAACTTCTATGTCCAGTTTTTATATGATAAACCAGCACGGACCATACAGGTTTTTAAAAAAAACCGGAATTTATTTCCAGCTTTAGTTTGAGCAGACGGATCCTTCAGCTTTCGGTTTGATTGGAAAGAGTGTGCAATGGCCGATAGATTGGTTGGTCGCCTGGCGAAAACAAGCCAATGAGTCGGGTACTGTAACTGTGTACAGTGAGCAACTTCAGCACACTTCTTTTTCATTCGGGTTTTCAATTTTGTAATGTTTTTATCATGCTTTTGCCTCAAATATGGTGTGGTGTGTGCTAAGTTTCACACAAAGCTCAGTGTACCTCCAGTAGCTATCAATCAAGAGCTGAATGCTATACTTGAAGAATAGTCTACAAGTTGGTACAGCGTTTTCGAACAGGCACTCCATGTCAGTTGAAAGAACGCCTGGAAGTGTGGTTTGCGCCTCTTCTTCAAGTATAGCATTCAGCTCTGGATTGATAGCTACAGGAGGTACACTACTGAGCCTTGTGTGAAACTTAGCACACACTTATACCACTCCATATTTTAAGCAAAGCATGATAAAAACATTACAAAACAGAAAACCAGAATGAAAAGGCAGTGTGCAGAAGTTGCTCACTTTACACTGGTACAGTACCCGACTCATTGGCTTGTCTTTGCCAGGCCGCCAACCAATCGATCGGCCATTGCACCCTCTTTCAAATGAAACCAGAAGCTAAAGGATCGGTCTGTTCAAACTAAAGCTGGAAGTAAATACGGGTTTTTTGAACAACCTGTATATTTTTATAGACAACCAATTTAGGTTTACTCAAAATGTGGTAACCAGGGATGTGAGGTGTGTTTTTTTCCGGTGTTTATTTTTTTCGTTTTTTTTCGAAAAAAAAAACCGGTTTTTTTCCTAAGGGTCGGAAAAAACATAAATCGCGGAAAAAAACTCAAGCTAAAAATAGCTAATTTATGTCATTTTTCAGTTAGAAAATGGACTTTTGCGATGTATAATAGGCCAAACTAACTCAAAACTGTTAGAAAAACAAAAGAAAAGACCAAATTTGGCAATCTAAAACAAAAGTGCAAACTGCTGTAAGAAAATTTGCATATGAAGTGTATTGATGGAGCCTGTCAGAGATTATTTCATGCCTGTTTCGTGATTTATATCTATGTAAGACGTGTATTTCTGTTCTGAAAAGACTCAGGGTGGCGTTAGAAAGCGTTAAGAATCATAAAACCGGACTAGGATACTTAGAACTTGAGCTGGAGTTTTTTCCGCGATGTAGGAAAAAAACCGGAAAAAAACTGAAAAAAAACAGGCCGAGGTTTTTTCGGAAAAATATTCAACCCTGGTGGTAACGCCTATTTTTCGACTTTGCATTGCATCCCACTTGACTTACTTCACTTATTTCTCTTGCTACTTGGGCGTGGCGTGGAGGAACTTTTTCTTCTGCATCCCACTACTGGCTATAAAATCGTTCTGTTTAATTGGTCGCATTTTCTATTGATATTTGCAGATTCCTACCGTGCCAGCTGTGTGCAGCGTCTGGAGTCAGTGATGCAGCCTATGACAGTGTATTGCTGGTGGTTTCAGACGTTTCTACTGTAGCCTCACATGCACTCACTAAAACAATCGCTCCCTCGCTCCAAGCCTACTTGAAGGTCAGTCGTCTTTCCTCTGCTACAACTGTGTTAAATTTTAATTTTTAATCAACAAAAAACTTTCGTTTAAAAGCTGTACTATCTGTTTATTGCAGCGCACAATACCCTTTTTCAGTCAGCTTGAAATAATATAGCAATGTTCATTATATGCAAAGGTCATCCGCCGAGCCATGGACGACTAAAAACTACTGGACTGATCGCGCTCCCGCCCGCTAATACATACTTAGGGTAACTTTACAAGTCCGTATCTTTGGAATCGTTCGACCTACAAACAATATAAATACATCTTTAGAATTCTCACGGTATCAGCAATCGAACTCTGTGCTCAAATCGCTTTCAAACACACTACAAGAAAAGTCGATTTTTTCCATCGCGCAAATTAGGATTACCGATCAATGTTGCGCAGATTAGGTTGCACTACAGTACAGAGCTCGGCCCCCTCTACAACTTTGGTCATATGGCCCAAAGCGCTCCGACGCATCCATAACGAGTTATTTGTAAAAAACTCTGAATTCATTTAAGTTTGAAACGGAGTCAGTAATCTTGTTATGTGCGCTAACTCATAGCTAATTTCAGAAAATATAAGAAAGAGAATAATTTATTTTTGCGTACAGTGCAGTTACGTGCGCGCGTATGTAGTTATCTGTTCGTTTACTTTGGCCGCCTACCTGCAACGTCGGTGTGTATCGATTTTTCTGGCCACACCTGTCTGCTTGTCTGTTGTCTGGCACTGGCAGTGTGTGCTGGTGAGGTGCTCGCGTGGTTGCGGCCGCGAGTTTCTTGCTTGTCGGTTGGTCAGCCGGTTTTTTGCTGTTTGGTTTAGTGTGCACCCATAGGTATTATTCAAGACTAAATTATTAAAGATTTGCTGCTACGCCGTCATCGTGATACTTCTTGCTTCACATGTTTCCTGCGCATTAACTGTTCTTGCCGGAAATTGTTGGGCCACCCATTAACCTTAATTGTTCTGCTTCTTTTTGCCTACCTACCTCAGTTTTCTTTCTTCTATTAGTGAATGAGATAAGGGTAGAAAAGTGGCATGAGATTTGGCTTGCCCCCGGTTTTTCTTGTGTTCCTTTTCCATTCATTTATCGGTACTATCAATAATATATTCTTGGTACTAGCATACATGGGCCGCGTAGGGTAAGGGGGGTTTACCCCCTCGCCATCCAACACCGCCCCCTCAATCGGCCATACCCCCTTTCCGACCCCCCTCCTGGAGGGAGAAAATTTTCGCTTATTTAAGCAAAATAGGCGTTTGTTTGGACTTTTTTCCGGGCCCCCGCCCCTCCCTGAGACCTCCATACACCCCTCCGGATTTTTCCGGCCCATGTATGTATGTATGGGTGGGTACTACCGGAGTTTTCCACTTACAAGACCTGGTCTTATAACTGGAAAATGCCCAAATTTAGGGTCACTTTTTGGCCCCCTTTTGAAGACCATGGTCTTATAACTGGAAAATTCTATTTCGCTTGAAAAAAAAAACGGATTTTTGGCCAAATATTAAATTGATCTTGACGTAGATGGTTGTTCTGTAGGTGTATCACGTACGCACTTGCTCTAAATCAATTAGCGCTAGAAAACTGCTCTACAAACAAACAGTGACAACATGTCCAGCTGCAAGTCCTTTTTTTATGTACTAACCACACTACTAAGTACTCGCAAGGACAAGTTAATGCACTGCGATTTTCACCGGCCAGTATTTGTTGAAACCGTCTTGTTGCTGTTAGAAGAGGATTCCCAGCTGCTGACATTCTGGTTTCTGAGCTTTCCTGTCTGCAGGGTCACTCGTTTGCCCGAGTTCTCGTCACCAAATTTTTCAACTGCATATGTAAAAACCTTGTCAAGAAGCTCACTGCTTCTGGTGTTAAGCGCAGTGCGCAAGCCAAAATAAAAAATTTGGACATAGTCGGTAACTGTATGTAATGCTACTTTCATTCTCCTGTGATTTTGGTCCAGTGTTCATAATATCTTGTCTGATATTCTTTTTTCCGGTCGCTTCTCTGCTGTTAATGCATGTTTCCTATGTATTTAATATATTCAGAGTTTTTTGCAAATAACTCCTTATGGATGCGTCGGAGCGCTTTGGGCCATATGACCAAAGTTGTAGAGGGGGCCGAGCTCTGTACTGTGGTGCAACCTAATCTGCGCAACATTGATCGGTAATCCTAATTTGCGCGATGGAAAAAAATCGACTTTTCTTGTAGTGTGTTTGAAAGCGATTTGAGCACAGCGTTCGATTGCTGATACCGTGAGGATTCTAAAGACGTATTTATATTGTTTGTAGGTCGAACGATTCCAAAGATATGAACTTGTAAAGTTACCCTAAGTATGTATTAGCGGGCGGGAGCGCGATCAGTCCAGTAGTTTTTAGTCGTCCATGGCCGAGCGGCGAGGGGGGTCCGAACCCAAATTCTAGGTAGGGCGTTGGGGGCACTCAAAAATCGCAATTTTCTCCTAATATCAAGTAAAAAATCGCTAATTGGGCTCAAGTACAGCTAATGAGAGCTGTTTTACAGACGATTTTGGCAATTTTTGTGCATGAGGTTGAAAAAAATCGCATAAATTCTGCTCAAAAGATTACTTGCCAGAAAAATCGGAGGGGGCCGGAAAAATCGTCTTGGGGGCATCGGAAGGGTAAGTCGTGTGATGGCAGATCCTCGTGTTACATGTAATCATACAATGTAATGTTGATGCGGCTGTGTTCTGTACGTGTTTTCGAGGTAAAAGACTACACACTAATAATGGCTCAATGAATTTTATTATGAAACAAAACAAATCTTAGCAAATTAAATGGTATCGAATCAACTACGCGAGAAATCGCTTACTGTATGAACGGACGGTTTGAAAAAAGGCTAAAATTTTTACTATTTAGGTGTTCTGCGTTGTAGGTAGACCCTGGCCTAAAGAATGGCGGTACGGCAGTAGTCCAGGTGTCTTCTGACGTCATTCCTTCGGGTCGTTTGGTTGTCAGCCACACAAAGTCCACCCACACTGACTTTGATGATGTACGACGCTTTTTCGAAGCTGCTAAAGATGGAATGATACGGTATTTCTGTTTAGACAACCACTTTGTAGGCAGTTTTTATGTATTGAGTAGTGATTAAGTCAACATGTCTGCCCCCTACCGAGTTCAGCCAAAGGTCCAGGTCGGGACCCCTGAAAGGATTTTTTCTACAACACTCCGACATTTCTGGCATTCTGTGATTTTTGGAGCTTTCTTCAAATTTTTTAAAAGGATTTCCACTAGACAGGTAATCCACCGATAAGGAAGGGGTCTTGGACTAACCTCTAATTTATGCACAAATACAGCTAAACTGTTCTGTTTTTACAGGCGATTTTAGTGTCTAAAATTTTAAAAAATGTAAAAATTTGCTGAAAAATTACTTGCTGGAAAAATCGGAGGGGTGGGCGGAAAATCGTCTGACCTAAGACTCCCCGGACCCCCTGTTACATGCATGATTTCCAGACTGATACATAATGATAGCGATCGACCGGAACCGGAACTTTTTCAGTGGAGGTTAATTGCTCCCAGAACCAAAAATACTACAGGGTGTCTCAAAAAAAATGATCACATTTCTTTTTACTGCCATTTCTGTAAATTTTGACCAAATAGGCTGAAATTTGGGCCATAGGTGCCAAAATTCGGGGAATTTTATGTGTTAAAGTTTGGTGCACTAGGCTTGACTCATTCCCGAGAAATTTCAAAAAAAGCGAAATTTGGTAATTTCAATAGTGAAAGCCGGTCACTGAAAAAATGATCACATTTCTTTTTACTGCCATTTCCGCAAATTTTGACCAAATAGGCTGAAATTTGGACTATAGGTGGCACAATTCGGGGAATATTATGTGTTAAAGTTTGGTGCACTAGGCTTGACTCATTCCCGAGAAATTTCAAAAAAAGTGAAATTTGGTAATTTCAATAGTGAAAGCCTGTCACGAAAAATGGAAACATTTCCTTTTCCTGTATCTTTTCTAATTTTTATCGGAATTGAATGAAATTTGGAGTGTAAACGCAGAAGCTCAGGGAAATTCATGTGTAAAAAGTTGACGCATGAACTCCAACGTTATCGTTAGAGTTTAGGCGATAATGTAATGTAACGTTTTTCGGTGACCGGCTTTCGCTATTGAAATTACCAAATTTCACTTTTTTTGAAATTTCTCGAGAATTAGTCAAGCCTAGTGCACCAAACTTTAACACACAAAATTCCCCGATTTTTGGCATCTACGATCCAAATTTCAGCCTATTTGGTCAAAATTTACGGAAATGGCAGTGAAAAGAAATGTGATCATTTTTTCGGTGACCGGCTTTCACTATTGATTTAACAAATTTCACTTTTTTTGAAATTTCTCGGGAATGAGTCAAGCCTAGTGCACCAAACTTTAACACATAAAATTCCCCGAATTTTGTCACCTATGGTCCAAATTTCAGCCTCTTTGGTCAAAATTTGCGGAAATGGCAGTAAAAAGAAATGTGATCATTTTTTTTGAGACACCCTGTAGCTAAAACTGCAGGAGACAATGACAGGATGGTTTACTAAAGTTAGAAGTGGTGGTAGAACTGCCGTGAAACATTACTGTTACCTGTCCAAAGAGTGTTTAAGCACCAAAACATAGATTGGGGCGGTTAAATGATTTCTTAGCGAATGCTTCATTCCCCTGCAGAAACCCACACACACACATTGATGTTTTTGCCCTTTTTGATTAGACTACTACCTCTTTAGTACTTCTCTTTTTTTATATTTCGGCTTTAAAATATCGAATCAACTAAAATTGTGCATCTGAAACTACGTAAAATGTTAAGCACCATTTTGGCTGCATTAAATTACCGACAAACTGCACTTCGGAGAAAAAAGTAGTGATATCGAGCAAAATTGGTGGTGCCGAAACAAAGGTTTTGGTGATTTATTAATAATGTTTAGCGTTATGGCGCGCAATTTCGCAGGTTGCTTCCAAAAAAACCGTAAAATCAAAGCGTTCCGGTTCCGGATCGGATCGGAAATCCGGTCGATCGCTACAAAGCGATAGGTCGTTGTAAAGTGTAAAATCTGTTTAGAGTTTTGTCGACAGGGAGTGTGCAACCGTTACTAGTGACCATTCCAAACCAACGCTTTCCAATGACAGAGACTGTCTCAGCTATGGGCGCTCTCTATGCCTTGCACGTGCCTTTACAAGTGAGCGAGTTGACCGGAAACAAACACAAAGCCACCAAATTGGGACTGCTCACTCTAAATCAGCAGCTCATTACTCAGATTAGAGGAATAGAGGCTGGCAGGTGAGCTTACTACAGTTAGTTAATTATGCTACCGACACCATATGGTACCCCTACCTTCGCATTGGTACCGGTACCGGTAGCCACTCTGTTCAGATTTCGAACCATATGGTAGTGGTGTGTAACCCGGACGCAACGCTCTTCCTACTCCCTTCGGCGGATGATTTGTTGAGCTTGACTGGCTAGCTTCCTCAAATACTGAGTTTAAGGTGTTGGTCTGGCATAGGCGTGTAGCTTAGTGGTTAGAGCACTGGACCGGCAATCCAAAGGTGCTGGGTTCGATTCCCAGCTACGCCATTGCACATGCCTTACTTTTTCATCTTTCATTCAATTTACATGCATGGTTGCAATTTATTAGTGAAGCTTGATTTAGAAAGAAAGGTCATAACAGAAAGAATTCAGCCTCTTGAGCAAAAGATGTTTCAAATTTGGCACTTAGTTGAAAATTCTACCAGAAGTCTAATTATTATCATCCATATGGTGTGAAACCGAATCTGGTACCGGCATCCATGGCCATATTATATGTATAATAATATTGTACATACATGTAACAGCTCCGGGCCGACCTGGGGGGAGGGGGTAGGAGGTTTTTTCCTCAGGTGGGGGGTCGAGGGGGGTTTCGCCCAGGTGGGGGTCCCAAATTTCAAAAAGCTCCAAAACGCCTAGAAATGCGTTTTTAGCACGTATTTCTCAGTAAGGACGCTAAAAATCGCTATTTTAAGCTGCCAAATAGCGTTTTAAAGCTAAAAACAAGAAAAAAATGACAAAAAGAGCTTCCAAAAACACCGATTTTTCTTAAATATCAGCAGTGGAAACGCCAAATTCGGTTTCCAAAGGCTTTTCAAGTGAATTTTAGGCTAAAAATTAGTGATTTCTGACCCAGTTTGTTAATACTGGAGCCACTACCACCACTTGTATTTTTTGGTCGGGGGGAGGGGTCCCTTAACCTGTCTCCGGGGGGGGGGTGAGGGGGGGTTTGGCCTTTCCAGCAGGGGGGTAGCCCCTAGTACATGTATGATATTGTATGGCTATGGCCATATTATGGCATGAGCAGAGTCTCCGAACGTGGTGGTACCTTATCTGGTAGCGGTACGATAATATGGTGACTGTAGCATATATGATGCCAGTGCCATAACCGGCGTAAGTGGCAGACTATAGAAAGCAATGTGTTTGTGTTTGAGGAACGTCTTCCGAGACGTAGGAGGTTCCGACCCTGAGCGCATGACCCCTCCGGCCACTGGCGATTATATCTTAGCCGCTTTCGGTGCCAACTCAGCTGTCAAGGTTGAGGTGAGCCTCTCTCCTTATTATTACCATACATGTACTAGGGGTTTTGGGTTACCCCCTAGCTGGAAAGGCCAAACCCCCCTCACCCCCCCCCCCGACCAAAAATACAAGTACTAGTAGTGGCTCCAGTACTAACAAACTGGCTCAGAAATCACTCATTTTTAGCTTAAAATTGGCTTGAAAAGCCTTTGCAAACAGAATTTGGCGTTTCCACTGCTGATATTGAAGAGAAATCGTTGTTTTTGGAAGCCCTTTTTGTGTTTTAATGCTTGTTTTTAGCTCTAAAACGCTTTTTGGCAGCTTAAAATAGCGATTTAACCTCCTTGCTAAAAAAAACGTGCTAAAAACGCATTTCCAGGCTTTTTGAAATTTGGGACCCCCTTCTGGGCGAAACCCACCATCGACCCCCCCCTCCCTCCGATCGGCCCGGAGCTGTTACATGTATGATTATTATTACTATGATAATCTATATTCTTTTTGGAACAATCCTTCTTGTAATCTTTCAGTTTAGCTATTTGAAGGCTAGCTACTACTTGTACAGTCAGGGAAATAACAACATATGGTACCACTTCCTTATATGGTATTGGTACCATATTATGGTACCCTTTCAATCAAATTATAAAGGGCACCATATGGTACGGGAGACGGTCATTTCGGTGCCGACGTTTCGGTGCCGTTCATTTCGGTGCACCGAAACGTCGGCACCGAAATGACCCCAACCCATATGGTACCTACCACCAATACCATATAAGGACGCGGTACCCTATCTGGTACCACTTGAAGGTGTACCGGTACCATATATGGTACCGTTTCCATATATGTGTACTCATACCATATGTTGTTATTTCCCTGACTGTTGTAACTTGTTTTATTTGGCAGCAACTACTGTGCATGTAATAGGCAAGTAAGTATTGTAATTTCTAATAATTTAGGTGCTAGCCGATCAGAATCAGATCGCCAAAGAGTTTCCTTTAATGGCAGCGGTTAACCGCGCCGCAAACGCGGTCAAACGGCACCAGGCCAGACTGATCTCACTTGAATACACTCCCGACGGTCCTGTACAGGAGACTCTGATGCTTGTGGGAAAGGTTGGTTCAGTCAGCTTACTCTTCACTCAACTAATTAGTACTAATTATACCAGCAAATTCAATGCCCAATACGATAGTTAGCTAACTCTGGGGCGATAATTGTATTTTTCAATGAACTGCTACTTTGTTTATGATTAGGAATTTGATTTTGTATTTTTTAAGGAAGAGAGAAAGCTAACTATTGATGTGTTTCTTACGAAAGCAGTTATCGAATAAATTCTGCTAAGTTTTAGTTGATTGACTTATAAGGGTCTACTCAGCCTGCCTAAGCTTGCGGACAAATTTGAGCATTCTCAACGTCCCACTCAGCATCAGTAGCCAATACTAGTTGCCACTCTTATTAAATGAGTAATAATATTAAATTATTATCACAAATTTTGTTGTGCACTTGTACAAATGCCTCCTAAATGCTCTAGCGTGTTTGCTTTTAGTGTTGTGTTTCTACTAGTGCGCATAAATCACTTTCATGTAGTTTGGAAAGGACAACTGTGACAAGTAACTATACCTGAATTTTAGGGTGTGACAATAGACACGGGAGGTGTGGATGTTAAAACAGGCGGTGCTATGGTTGGAATGTCGAGGGACAAATGCGGCGCTGCCGCGGTGGCAGGTTTCTTTAAGGTATTCCTTAAAACAACTCCCTCACATACCGACGTGCGGGGGCCTTAGGGCCTACGGTCAGACTCGTACCCGTCCATTTCGCTACCCCATAGTTCGTCATCTCCTCCTAGCCATGCTGCTGGGCGCCGGTCACTAAGATAGTGCCTGGCCTGTCGACGTCATCTTGCTGTCAGCTCCCAACGGCCCCCCGGTGCCCCGCATGCTGGAAGGCTCCCGGCATAGTTGGTTTCTCAGACAGCTCTTTACGTCGTAGATTTTCTCCAACGCCGCATGCTTTGGTGCTTAGGCAAATCCAGTCGGTTCCCATTTACCTCGCTGTCACCAGCTTTCGGTGGTCTGGGTGGAGCTTTGCGCTTACCACCAACTCTTTGCGGCAAGCAACCGAGAGGATGCCGAACGTGGAAGGGGGTCTGGCGCCGGCCGGGGGTGTGAGCCCAAATTTTGGGAGGGAGGTTTGGCACAAAAACGCTTAAAAATCGAAATTTTTGGCTAGAAATCTTAGAAAATCGTTAATTTGGGCTGAAATGCAGCTAAAAATTGTCTGAAATTGTTAAGAAAATCGCAAAAATTTGCTCAAAAATTACTTGCAAGAAAAATCGGAGGGGGATGGGTTCGGGAAAATCGTCTCGGGGGAAGAGACTTCCCATCCGGCGGGGGGGGGGGTCTGGCCTAAGTCGGGTGGGAATTTCCCTGTTACATGTATGCTTGTAATTTCGGTAGGGCTCCATAAACAGTCTGAGGTTTGTTCTTTCTGTGTAGGCTAACCGCTAGTACAAGTATGTGAATCAGTGGTTCCCATGTATATTGAAGCGTAAGAGTGCAGAATCTAATTTTATCAGGTGTTGGACGTGCTGCGTCCCAAGGGAATCAGAGTGAGCGGCTATATGTGTATGGTGCGCAACAGTATAGGGGAGGAGGCGTACACCTGTGACGAGATTCTGGTGGGCCGAAGTGGCAGACGCATTCGCGTGGTCAACACAGACGCTGAGGGCAGAATGACTATGATGGACCCTCTCTGCAAAATGAAAGAACGGGTACCTCCTCTTCTCTCTTCTTTTGTCTATCTATTTACGGCTATTACAGTCAGGCACTTAACGCCGTTTATGGTACCGACACCATATATGGTACCGGTACCATAAAAGCCGTTAAGTACCTGACTGTTTATTGGATTTTTACGCCCCAATACCCAATACTAATTATGTAGGACCTATAAAAATCGAAAAAATCGCTGTTGAACTAAAAAACTGACCTGAAAAAATCGATAAGATTGACCAATGATTAGGTATAGAAATCCGTTTTTGCGTTAATAAACTAAGGTTAAGAATGTCTTATACTGTCCGCTTTTCTAAGTAGAACACTAGTAATTAGTGCATTTCTCTGTTTTTACCGAAGATAAACGTTTGTGATTCAATTGAAATTTGTAATTTTAGTGATACAGAATGTACAATGTATTAGTACTGTACCCAGGGGTTACGGGTCTGGTACACCCCTTTTCGGTGGAGTACGAGCAAAAAATCCGCCGAAAATAAAGAACACTGTAATACAGTAGATTTGTACGGACTAAAACAGTTAATTTCTGCCTATTTTACCCTCCAGAGCGGATTCTAAATGCTTTGTTAAAGGCTAATTTTTCAAAATTTCTCGCCCTTGTTGGACAATGGCCCAACCAGGCATCTTCGAAATTTTAATCCTTGTGAAAGAAATCCTGTGTACACCACTGGAATGTACCTTTTCACTGAAATGCAATTTTTGGCTCAGCTACGCAAGTTTTGCGTATTGGGTATTGGGGGTTTCAGGTATTGTTCGCACTCTAGTACAAAGTTTCAGGCGCTGAAGGAAGTGAACCCTCACTTAATGACCATCGCCACTCTAACCGGGCATGCGGCGTTGGCTTACGGCGAGGGTTTCTCTGCCGCCATGGACAACGGACCGGCCGAGCGCTCTCAATTCGCCTACCACCTACAAAAAGCCTCAGAGCTAATCGGCGGCCCGATCGAAGTTTCTAGACTTAGAACTGAGGTGATTCTCTTTACTTGGTTTATTAGCAGATCCATACATGTAACAGGGGGTGTGGGGGTCTGCCCCCGCCCGACTTGGCCAGACCCCCCGGATGCGCCCGAGACGATTTTGCCGACCCCCCTCCTATTTTTTCAGCAAGTAGCTTTTTGAGCAAGTTTTTGCCATTTTTTTACAACTTCAGACACAAAAATTGCCAAAGTCGCCTGCAAAACAGCACTTTTTTAGCTGTATTTCAGCCCAAATTAGCGATTTTTAGCCAAAAACTGCGACTTTTTCGATTTTTGAGCGTTTTTAGCGCCCAAACACCCCTCCCAAAATTTTGGCTCAGACCCCCACCCCCAGCCGGCGCCAGACCCCCCAACCCCCTCCCCTTCGGCGGATGACGTGTTACATGTATGAGCAGACCTGTACCAAGAATGTATAAGGGAAGAATATACCACTCTGTGTTGCAGTCCAGCACTTAACGCCGTTTATGGTACCGGTACCTAGGGTAGTGGTAGGATATTCTTGACCACCGGGACAACCTCAGACTCCCACCATATTTTTCCGCCATACAATACAGGGGTCTGCCCCTACCACCCACCACTTCGTCCAGCCCCAGATGGAATCCCCGTAAAGATTACTTCTCGATCCCTTCCCACGGATTTTTCTGGGAAGTAATTTTTTGAGCAATTTTATGTATTTTTTTTTTACAAATTCAGGCGCTTAAATTTCCTGAGAAATACAGTTTTTTAGCTGTATTTGAGCCAAACAAGCGCTTTTTACGATTTTTAGTCTAAAGTTGCGATTTTTGGAACCATTTTAGTACTATACCCCGGGCTGAACTCAGACCCCAACCCCCTGCCCATTAACTCAGCCTAAAGGATGCTCATTTATGGCAGAAACACGTAAAACAATGAGCAGAAGGGGGACTCAAGTGTACTTGAGTCATGCAACAGTGGGAGCCAAAAAGGCTCAAGGTGACTTGAGCCCTTTTGGCATGAGAATCTGTGTGACTCAGCGTTGAGCCAAGTCCTGCCTGCCACACGCACATCGTTAGGGTTTCCGAAAATAACAAATGCTCATTATCAGCGTAAGCAAATAAGCTGGCCAATGGTACAGAAAACCCAAATTCGGCATTTTTTGACTTAAGCCCTTTTGGCACCACAACGTCGATATTATTATGGTACGAAATGTGAACAGAGTGGTACCATAATATGGTACCGGTACCAATGCGAACATAAGGATACCATAATGGTGCCGGTACCTTATACGGTACCACCACAGGCCCGAACGTGGGGGTACCATATATGGTGTCGGTACCATAAGGGCGTTAAGTGCCTGACTATCTCAGCTGTACAAGATTTAGGCAGTTAAAGTTTACAATTGCAGGACTTTGCACACCACCGAGCTTTGTCTGAGTACGCCGACTTGCGACAAGGGGGTGCCGAGCCGTCGGTGCGCACCCCCAGGGGTCACCAGACCCCCGGGGCATTCATGATAATGGGCTCCGGACTGGAGCAGCACGGCTCTGACTCCAGCCAACCCCTCAAATTCACCCATCTGGACATGGCCGGTGCCGACGGACCGTTCCCCGGGGTGCCCTACGCACAGCCAGTGGCCGCCTTGGCCGCTCACTTTGTCTTGCCGCGAATTTAGCTTGGAATGGTTTTGTCAGTTATCCAGTAGGAGAGCGATGGTGTTCTTTTATTCGACACGATTAGTCTTGGTGTACTGTGTACCTATTATGACTGGAGTATGAAACAACTCCTTTCCTTAGTTTTCTTTTCAAACGGTTTTCAGTCGGCACTCACGAGAGCCACATCAGGTACTGCGCTTGGGTCACCTGAGATATACCCAAATCGGTGATATAGTACTAAAATCGCTAAGAATAGAGGTTTGCGCTAAAGATTAGTAAAAATGGTTAATTAGGGCTTAAAACCGGTGTTTTACCAGCAATTTCAACGATTTTCGTGTCTGAAGTTCTAAAAAAAGTTGGCCCAAAAATTGCCTCCTAGAAAGATATGAGTGAAAGCCTAGAAATGCGTATCATTTAATAATATCGCTAAAACGCTCAATTTTAAGCAGCCAAATAGCGCTTAAGAGCTAGAAACAAGTAAAAACGATAGAAAGGCTTCTAGAAACACCGATTTCTATTAAATTTCAACAGCGGAAACGCCAAATTCGGTTACCAAAGGTCTTTTGAGAGGATTCAAGCCAAAATCAGTGATTTCTAACCATACAGCATACATGTAACAGGGGGGTCTGGGGGTCTGCCCCCCACCCGACTTAGGCCAGACCCCCCAGATGGGACCTCCCCCCCCCGAGACGATTTCACCGACCCCCCCTCCGATTTTTCTGGCAAGTAAATTTTCGAGCAAATTTTTGCAATTTTTTACACTTCCACACACAAAAATTGCCAAAATCGCCTGCAAAACAGCACTTTTTAGCTGTATTTCAGCCCAAATTAGCGATTTTTGGCAATTTTTAGCCAAAAATTGCGATTTTTCTCGATTTTTGAACGTTTTTTAGTGGCCACCCCCTCCCCCAAAAATTTGGCTCAGACCCCCCCCCACCCGCCCTCCGCCAGACCCCCCTCCCCCATCGGCGGATGACCTGTTACATGTATGCCATACAGGTAACAACAGGTCATCCGCCGAAGGGGGGTTGGGGGTCTGGCGTCGGCCAAAATTCTAGGGAGGCAGGTTGGGCACTAAAAAACGCTGAAAAATCTGTCAAAAATCGCTAATTTGGACTGAAATACAGTTAAAAAGTGCTGTTTTACAGGCGATTTTGCCAATTTTTGTTTCTGAAATTGTAAAAAATCTCAAAAATTACTTGCCAGAAAATCGGAAGGGGAAGGGGGATCTGGCATAAGCCGGTTGGGGGGCAGACCCCTGCTATCTGTATGTTTCTAACCATCATTTATGTTTGTACCGCGACGGCTACAAGCATATTAGGGCCGGGGCAGGATGAGGTGTTGGTCTTTCTAGTAATCCCAAACCCTGTTCTTTCTCTCTCTCGTTCGTACCGGTACCTTATGTCATAGTGCCTCAGTGACCTTTCAATGTGGGTAGAGTGTGATTGTATGCTATGTAGGAAGTGACTATGCGTTGACTTTATAAGCTGTTTTCCCTGTAGTGCCTTGCACCCAACTGTCCTGTGATTGGTTGCTATGTCCTACTCCTGAATCACTTTAATTTATTAGTCGGGTACTTTATTAGGATTGATTATGCTCTTTATACAATAATCTATGTTTCAATGAAATGGCAAATTGAAAATAAATTGTTTGAGTATGTTACCTCAGTGTAAATACTTTTTACTCGGTTTACTTTTTACAGTCTAACACTTAACTCCGTTTATGGGACTGGCTGACACCACCGGTACCTAGGCTAGTGGCACCATAATGGTACCCCTACCCATGGTTGCCGGTACCATATATAGTTCCAATACCATAAACGGCGTAAAGTGGCTGACTGTTCTAGGGCAAGTTCATGTGTGCCATTAGCCTACTAAACTACAATAAGTTGGACTAAACTAGCAAGAAAGCGCTCAAATTTGCTCTAAAAAAGGCTATTTGGTGTTTGAGCTTGAAAAAGAATTGGTCACTATAAAACTAGGGCGGGCAAACCTGTAAGACTAAAGTTCACAGCTACAGTATTTGTTCGCAAGTTCCACTACCCTTCGGACAGCTGACTACACTCAGCGCTCTTTTAGCCCGGCTTACAAACAACCCTCCCATTTGCAGTCATTGGTAGTTCGGTTCCCATTTACCTACCTGCCATCGCCGGGTTTCGATGGTCTGGGTTGGGCTTTATATCGACTGGTTCCAGTCGGTTCTGAAACCGCAAACAACCGCTCTCACAGATGCCTGGGTCGACTGTGACACACGAGAACTAGTAGCTATGACAGTCAGGCACTTAACGCCGTTTATGGTACCGGCACCTAGGGTAGTGGTAGCATGTATGGTACCCCCACGTTCGGGGCATGTGGTGGTACCATTGGTACCGGTACCATGGTACCGGCACCCATGGCCATGGTTAGGTGTACCATACCATATATATGGTGTCAGTACCGTAAACGGCGTTAAGTGCCTGAGTGTATGATGCTAACACACAGTAAACAAGTAGATTTTACCGGATTTCCACAACAACAGCTTAGGGGCCGTCCATACACTACAACGTTCAAAAATTCAAAATTTTGCACCCCCATCCCCCTCTGACGGTTACCGACGTTTTCATCATCACCCCCCATAAAAATTACGACGTTTGGGAGGAAACCCCCCCCCGAAATAAAGTTTTCGAATTTTCGTTCAAAATCTGAAGCTGCTTTTCTGACTGCGTAATCACAAATGAATAATAGAAAAATTTATGCCTGTGCACATACGTATTTACCAGTTAGTTTCACCAATCTTTCAAAAATTTATTTAACTTTCAGTTAAAAAAGAGTCATTCAAATCGGTTGAGATTTGCGGTTGCCACAGTAAAAAATGTGCTGGGTTGTTTTAATCACTCTTGTTCATTGCCAAAATCAGTGTTTCAAATTTTAGGGCAAATACCTCGAGAACCTACAAGCAGAGCATCTTAACGAAAACTCTACCAATCGATAATTTATTTGTCTTTCATTCAAAAAAGATTTATTCAAATCGGTTGGGATTTACGGTTGCTACAGTAAAAAATCTGCTGGGTTGTTGTTTTGCACACCCTGTACAAATCACGCTAACATACTGTATGTTGTACAACTACAAAAATGTGTCAAAAACCGTTTGACTTTCTCTGCATTCTTGCTTATTCTGCAATCGTCAAACCTTACCAAAAAAGGCCAAAAATACGACAAACGTTTTGCCTCAACCCCCACCCCCCCTCCGACGTTCTGCGACGTTTTTCGGAGTACCCCCACCCCCCTCTCTGAACGTCGTAGTTTATGGACGGCCCCTTACAAACAAAACAGAAAAGCACAACTAAAAAATCAATACACAATAGAAACAGTTAGTAGAAATAATTTCACTTCCTTACTGCTGTAATCTATCAAGGCACCTGGGGCCCGTTAGCCAAACCAGCAAATAAATTAAATCCAATTATCAGGTCAGTCAGGTAGCAACACAAGTTTCGCTGACCAGTGCCTACACTAATATTAGTTAGAGAGCCGGATCGATGTCTGACTTAGACTCGAAGCCGGACAGACCACCCAAACCGCTGTTAAGGGTCATTTTCGGAGGCGTAAGGTAGCTGACGATAGAGTTGGTCAGAATCCACATTATGAACGGCTGACTGAGACTGATGAAGAGGATCAGGTAGAGTTTCCGCTTCGTACCGTCTTGCCCGTAGCCGAACGGCGTCTCCAGTACGAACGTCTTCACTGACCGGATCTGAATCATGTAACATTATCTACATGTAACAGGTCATCTGCCGAATGGGAGACGGGGTTGCGGGTCTGGCGCTGGAGGTCTAACCCCAAATTCTAGGGAGGCGTTGGGTACTAAAAACTTCATAATTCGCAAAAAATCGCACTTTTTCGGCTAAAATCGCTAATTCGGGCTCAAAAACAGCTAAAAAGTGCTGTTTTACAGGCGATTTTGGCAATTTTTGAGTCAGTCAGGGGTCAGACCATACATGTGCCAGGATGGTTTGGGGGTTACCTCAAACTAGAAATGCAAACCCCATCACCTCCACGACCCAAAAATACTAGTAGTAGTGGCTCCAGTACTAACAAACTAGCTCAGAAATCACTAATTTTTAGCTTAAAATTGCCTTGAAAAGCCTTTGGCAACTGAATTTGGCGTCTCCACTGCTGATATTTAAGAGAAATCGGTGTTTTAGAAGCCGTTTTTGCCTTTTTCGTTTGTTCCGAGCTCTAAAACACTATTTGACAGATTAAAATAGCCATTTTTGCCTTCTCACTGAATAAAAATTGCTAAAAACGCATTTCCAGACGTTTTGTAGCTCTATAAACTTTCGGACCCACTCCCGAAGCGAAACCCCTCGACGCCGCGGACCTTACCCACTCCCCAGGCTGGACCTGCTATGTATTATTTACATGTATGACCAGAAGAGACACAAAATAAAAGTGAAGCTTCACTGTCAGCATAAGGAGCAGCAGTTACAACTAAGATCTGATTTCACAATCAGAAACATTCAACGGTTGGCAAGCCGAAAGTCCGATTTTTGGCTAAAATCAAAAGGTTTCCTCGCGTCATTTTCCGCTAAATCTTCCGAGCTCACCAATAACCCGTTCTGCCCGTGTCTCAGGATTTGTGCATGATGTTGGGTTAGAAATTAATCGACCAGGACGAAATTTGCAGCAAGTCGAAAGCGGCGATACATAAAAGCCCCACCAGGTATTATTACTGTGGCAAAAAGCGAGAAAACATCGCTTTGTTGGTATAAACCAGTTAGGCGGCGACAGACGAAGAAGAGATTTAGTGTTTATGAGATAACTTACCAAGAAGAAGGCTATAGCTGCGGCAGAGTAGCACAAGGCCATGTAATAGACGCTCTTCCCGGCCAGTAGAAACAGCAACAGACTGACTATCATTCTAAAACATTTTATATTCACACCTTCTGACAAACATGAACCGCTGAGTTGGGCTCCACCCCAAACCAATCCACCTCCCCCGGAGCAGCCTTTTGTTCCTGAACCCACCCACCAAATCTGTAGGCCCACTCACAGATTTTCGGGTTTTGACTACCCCCAACGCATTTTTCCATCTTCAAACCATCGGAAATAGTGAAAACGAGAAAATGGAGGAGAAAGATTTTAATCTCACAATTCCAATGCGTTATTAGCTAGAGATGCGCACGCATGGAATTCCATATAAACAACTCAAAAATCTTGATCCATTTATTCATCTGAACACTTCAATTACACATGTCGCGTGTTTTGTACGAACAGATGAACTCGGTTTCATCAGCTAATCAGTTTTTCTAGAAAAAATATCGAATTGTGGCCCGAAATTTTTTTGGTTATTTAAATTTCGAGCACAGAAACTTTTAAATTGCACAAATTTTACAGACCAAAACTTGAAACTTTGTAGTCGACTGGTTAAAAGCCGACACTACTGTAGATCATCCACTGGATAGAACAACGAATAAACAAAAAAAATAAATAAGAGTGACATTATTAAACAACCGAGGTTAAAACGCACAGATAGATTACGAAATTCAGAAAAGTTGCGAACAAGCCATTTTTTCAATTAATGCAGGTCTGAAGGTCAACTTTAAACCGAATTTAAAAACCGAACATAGCAAACATTAAGTTCGGCGTCTGCCAACAAGATTTTAACCAAGCATTGAAACATTAACTAGCCGGGTTAGCGACGAACGAAGCAATGGTCATAGACGACGTAGGAAGACTACGAAATTCAAACAGAAACCACAACCTGGCTTAATTCGGCGTTTGCAGACGATACCGCAAAGTTTTGGCTCATTCCTCCGACCAGCCTTTACAGGCGATTTTTGCAATTTTTGCGTCTGAAATTGCAAAAGATCGCAAAAAAATTGCTAGAAATTACTTGCCAGAAAAATCGAGCGGGGTCGGGAAAAACGTCTCGGGGGCATCCGGGAAGGGTGTCTGGCCTAAGTCGGGTTGGGGTCAGAACCCTGTTACATGTATGCCCCCAACCTCCCTTCAGTATACCTATTAAACGCGTTTTTGAAGGGTAATTTAATTTTGCTAAATTAATTTTCTTACCCTGGCTGGGCAGAGCGCAAACTTTCAAAATTTTACATAGCCCTTTACAAAATCCTGAATACGCACACCATTGTATGCATGGTAGGGGCAAGATCATACCTGCCCATCCGGCAAAAGACCCCAATCGGGACCCTCGGAGCTCATTTTTCCCACCCACACCTTGGATTCTTCAAAAAAAGTAATTTTTTCAGCACAGTCTTACAACATTTTAGAATTTCAAAGGCAAACAATGCTACAATTATCTGTAGAACAGCACTTTCAGATGTGTTTCAGCCATACATGTAACAGGTCACCCGCCGATGGGGGGAGGGGGGGTTGGGGGGGTCTGGCGCCGGCCGGCGGGGTCTGAGCCAAATTTTTGGGGGAGGGGGGGTGGGCACTAAAAAACGCTCAAAAATCGAAAAAATCGCAATTTTTTGGCTAAAAATTGCCAAAAATCGCTAATTTGGGCTGAAATACAGCTAAAAAGTGCTGTTTTGCAGGCGATTTTGGCAATTTTTGTGTGTGAAATTGTAAAAAATTGCAAAAATTTGCTCGAAAATTTACTTGCCAGAAAAATCGGAGGGGGGGGTCGGTGAAATCGTCTCGGGGGGGGGGGGGGGGGTCCCCAACCGGGGGGGTCTGGCCTATTTGGGGTGGGGGGCAGACCCCCCAGACCCCCCTGTTACATGTATGGTTTCAGCATAAATTAGCGCTTTTTAACCCAAAATTGGCATTTTGTGCGATAACTGCGCATTCTATGTATCCTACCGTGCTACAGCGGAAGTTTTACGGACTAGCTATTCAACAATCGTTAAGATTAGACTCAGTTTAATCAACTGAGGCTTTCAAAAAATAGCCGTCAGTGTTGCCAGGTGCTAGCCAGTCCAGTATACTACCACCAGCTCAAAATTATACTACTTTATACTACAATTTTCGAAAATATACTACGTTTTCATACTACGCTGTAAAACTTTCAGATCAGAGGTTTAAAGCATGGAAAACTGTTAAATAATGCAGGCAGCAATGGCAGAAGCGTTTTAATTTCGACTCAAAGAGTTTACAGTACACAAGCTAAAGTTTCAAGACTTTGTAAACCATTGAAAATTTACGGATTTTGCAGTTTGCGTAATGGTTTACCCTTCCCGTTCCCCTCAGGGGTAAGCAAGTTCAAATTTAAATGAAAGTGGTTTCGATTCGACTTTTAAAAATACATGGACTGGGGGCCTTACCAACTCCAATCTCGCCAGGCTCCTCAAGGTCGCCAAGCCCCTATCCCCTCCAGCGGGAAATTTTAGCGATTTTTCCGGAAAATCAGCGATTTAACAGCGATTTTTGGCCTTTTTTGACAAATTGGCCTCTCCCGAGACAATTTCAGGCCCCTACTTCCAAATTTTTTCGGGCCATGTGTTGCATGTATGTAAAATTAGTTTCGGTCCCTAAAGCCTAAGAACTCTAGACCTAAGCCGGAAACTGAGCCAAGCCTCAGTTTAAGCCTAGTGCTATTTTTATGGATAGGATCCAACTTCACTTTTTCTATACGACTATTACAACAAACTGAATTTTTGTTTTGGTTGACCATTGAAGTCATATTTGTTGAAAATCGATCAAAACGGTTGAAAAAATTGATTGTTTGATCAAAAACGCATACAATCACCGATTTATTTTAATTTTTCTCCTAAGGAATAAATAATTATGTTAATTTGATGAGAAAGAAGGAAAAACTGTGTTCAAGCAGAAAAATATTGACGAGTTTTCTCAAAAATCGGGAAGGATGACATCTGAAATGGAAATGATGAATTATACTACATTTTATACTACAAAATCTAAAATTATACTACATTTTTATACTACATACTACAGCCGATTTTTCGATACTTTTCGAGGATCAATTATACTACAGGTAGTATTATTATACTACGCTTGGCAACACTGATAGCCGTTATATACATTTTTTTACATTTGAACGTAAAAAATTATCACTTTCGCTGTCCGGCTAATACCTAACTAGGTAAGCTGTATTTCAACGACGCATTGAAACGTTAGGTAGACGGGTGAACACCTTGTTCTAAAAGGACAACGTTTGGCTCAGCATTTACAACCGTATTAACACTACAGTCTTTATTTTTAAAAAATCCTAGTTCCGACCAACAACTTGGGCGAGTTTTCAGCATACATGGGCCGGAAAAATCCGGAGGGGGTCTCGAGATCTCGGGGGCGCGGAAAAAAGTACAAAAAACGCTTTAAATAAGTGAAAACTTTCTGCCTCGGGGGGGGGCGGGTAGGGGGGTATGGCCGGCCGAGTGGGTGGTATTGCCCGGCGAGGGAGGGGTAAACCCCCTTACCCCCGCCTCCCATGTATGGTTTTCAGTTGGTTATGTTGAAACACTGCTCTGCCTTCAAGATAAGTCACTCTGGATTATTTAGCATAATTCCGAGTGGAAAAAAGATATTTTCCTAAATTTTCTCCATTTATCTATTTATGGGTGATGCATTTGGTTCTGTGCTTCTCCTTTCAACTTCCAATACCCATCGGCCCCATGCATGTACTAGTGGGGTTTGGGAGGGTTACTCCCTTCCCTAGCTAGAAGGCCAAACTCCCCTCACCCCCAAGAGAAGTTTAGGGACCCCCGACCAAAAATGTACTAGTACTAACAAACTGGCTCATAAATAACTAATCTCTAGCTTAAAATGCGCTTGAAAAGGCTTTGGAAACCGAATTTGCCGTTTCCGCTGCTGATATTTAAGAGAAATCGGTGTTTTCGGATCGTTTTATCGTTTTTTGCTTGTTTTTAGCTCTAAAACGTTAATTGGCAACTTAATAGCGATTTTTAGCCTCCATACTGAGAAAAACGTGCATTTCCAGGCGCTCTGGAGCTTTCTGAATTTTTGCACCCCCTCTGAACGAAACCCCTCGACCCCCCACCTGACGGAAACACCCCTCTCCCGGGTCGGCCGGGACCTGTTGCTACATGTAGGATCGGCTCTAATTTTTTGCTCTTAACCTAACCGAACCGAATGCTCCGTCTCTCAATACCTCCATAATTTTTACAGCTTTCTTTCGCAATTTTCATCGATTTGCAGTACTCTATAAGCCGCCAATAAACCATAGCTCATTCCTGCCACCTGACTCAGAAGTGTCCAGGTGAGCTTCCCTTCGGCGCATAAACTACTACAGTCATGCACTTTTGGTTTTTACTTGGTTTATTTATATTTGTTGCAATTGCCTTTAACACTAGTCTGATTTATGCAAACGACCGACTTTCACTTAAGAGTGAAACAATCCTATTCCTAGTGCATGAAACTGTCAAACGAACAACTTTTAAAAGGACTAAAAGAACAAGCTTCATATCTACATATTTTATGTTTTCTTGGAATGGCCGAAATAGGTGATTGGCCTTCAGCTGGAGGGGTTTGGGGATCTGACGCCAGCCAGGGGGGGCTCTGAGCCCAAATTCTCAGGGAGGGGGTAGTGCTGCAATGAAACTGTCCGAAATTTGTAGATAACGTGCTAATTTGGACTCAAAAAACTAAGAAAGTTCGCTGCTATACTGGCAATTTTTGTGCTAAAAAAATTACTCGAAAGAGAAGGGAGGTGGTAGTGGGGAACATACAGGCAACAGCTCATCCGCCGAACGGGAGGGGAAGGGGGTTGGGGCGTCTGGCGCCGGCCGGGGGGATCTGAGCCCAAATTTTGGGAGAGGTTGGGCACTAAAAAACGCTCACAAATCGCAATTTTTCGGCTAAAAATCGTCAAAAATCGCTAATTTGGGCTGAAATACAGCTAAAAAGTGCTGTTTTACAGGAAATTTTGGCAATTTTTGTGCCTGATGAAATTGCAAAAAATTACTTGCCAGGAAAATCGACGGGGGTCGGAAAAATTGGGGGGGGGCCATTCGAGGGGTCTGGCCTAAGTCCGGTGTGGGGCAGACCCCCTGTTACATGTATGGTGTATGGTAGATTGTCAAGGGGTCACCCATCGGGAGGTATGGGCATGGCCTACGTCGGGTAGGGGCAAACACGCCACAGACTCGCATGCCACAGGGGGTCTGCCCCCGCCCCACCCGACCTATTTTTGCAATTTTTTAGAATTTCAGACACGAAAACGGCTATAATCGCCTGTTAAACAGCACTTCTTAGCTGTATTTCAGCCCAAATTAGCGATTTTTAGTTAAAAATTGCAATCTTTTTCGATTTTTGAGCGTTTTTCAGTACCCAACCCCCTCCCTAGAATTTGAGGTCAGAACCACAGGCACCCAACCCCTTTGACGGATTACCTATTACATGTACTCCGTTGTTGCATGTATGGCTACCGACAACTAAGTATGGTCATAGGTAGGGGTGCCGGAACCATAAACGACCTTAAGTACCTGACAGTCTGTCAGAAAAGCAAGCATACAAAAAGAGCTGCCCAAATAAGGCAGGGTAAGAGGTGGTGTTAGGTTAACGCACCCGACGAACTTGTAGGTGCTGAGAGCGAGTGTGTGCCAGAAGCTGAGCGCTTGGGAGACGTTCATGACGTATTTGGAGAGCAGAACTACGAGATTCTCCACCACCAACCAGGCGGCCGCTTTGCTCGCAATCAGACCCAACTGCTCCGGACTGAATCTGAAATACAGCTGCACTCTAGCTTACAGCCCCGAAACTATACAGAGCCCACTATTCATCTATTAGGGGTAGTGATGTAAACGAGAGTCGATTTGAAAAGTACCGAGTTTGTGTAAATTATTCTGAAAGAGCTCGTAAATTATAAGAAAACGGTGCTAATTGCATGTAAAAACTGTTCTTTTACTTAAACTGGTATAAGTGGCATTTGTATGAAACTCGGAACTCGGTATTTCCAACTCGTTTACATAACTAATTAGGGGTTATGCACTTCCCACTTTCCGCTAGTAACTAGTGGTTGCAGTGACAGACTTGGGGAAAGTTTTGAGACTCAAAATTCTCAGCTTATCTGCATGTTGTGTTTTAATTTCAGCCAAATCGACTGACGACCACAAACTTGTAGCAAGATTACAAACTGGCGTTGCGCTTAAAACAACGCTTTTCTAGCTGCATTTTAACCCCAACTGACGTTTTCAAGCCATATTAAGAGCCGGTTTCTCTATGAATCGACTTTTGCTCCTTAACCTCCGGACAAATCTCAACTTTTTGTCTCCGATTTGGCTGAAATTTTCTATTTTGGTTTAATTTGACCTAAAAAGACATTTTATCACCTTCCCGGCCATTTTTGAGAGGGTCACTTTTTCGACCCTCTCACTGATTTTGAGCCATAACTCGGGACGAAATCATCGTAGGAACTTGCGAATTGCATATTTAGAATCAGAAAATTATTCTCTTTCAACCGATATCCTACTCGACTGCACTGTAGAGAAAAAAATTTTTTCGAACCCCTTCCGGGACCGATTTGACCCCCTCACCGTCAATAGTCCGACTATTTTATTTCATGGAAATGTAGCGCTATGTTTTTTCTTTCGATTAAAGAAAAAAAAGCGAAAAAAAAAGTAACCCCTAATCGAGTTTTTGGGCCTTGAAAGTTGAAAATCAAAAAAAATTCCTTATAATGGATTGCACACTGTAAACAACACAACTTGGTCAGTTTTATTCGGAGACCTTTGGCACACATATTGTACTGTTCATCTTGCACATAGCGCACAAACCTGGTCCTGGTTGCCGCTGTTTAACACGAGTTTTATGCTTATTTTGTTTATTATTTTCAGTTTCGCAAACAATTTCTCGGTTTCATTTGATGTTTCCCATGATGGGCGTCCGAATTGTCTTTTTGAAAGGAATTAGAGCTGGAAATCGGGCCGGCCCAACCCAAGCAATGCCTAAGCGAAGGATAGTTGGAAACTTTTGCATTGAATAAACATTCTGCTTACTTGGTACTTACAAGAAGTAAGCATCAATTAGCATCGTGCACTATAACGAATATTTACAGAGACTGCTTAGACTCTGTTACTCTCTTGTTATTTGTTTTCTCCTTAAGCAATGCCATGCAAGATTTGCGTAGGTGTGCACGTGAACAGACTAAAATATACATTATTGATCCTGGCCGCTGTGGGATGGTGGCTGTAAAACTCGTCATCTCGACTCAACGATTGACGTATGTACATACAGTATGCAAACTATAGTCTGTTTAAAAAATAAGCGACCTGGCGGTTTTTTGCGAATAACTTTTTGGGAGGCCTACAGACGACTTGAGCCTCATAACCAAAGTTGTAGACAAGGTCGAGCTCTGGCCTGGGGCAAATCCTAATCTGCGCTCCGTTTGCTCTGAACACTAATTTGCGCAATGTGAAAAAATGAGCGATTGCGATGAAAATTTGATGACTGCAGAATTCGATTCTGGAGTCCTTGGCGACTCAAATGATGCTTTCATGATGTGTCTAGGCCAAACCGATCTGGAGATATGGCCGGTCAAATTATGCAAAAATCGCGAAAAAAGGCGTTTTTTTGAAAATTTCACAAAATATGGGGGAAACATAGGCAGACTGACGGATTTGGCTGAAACTTCCAGAATGGAGTATTCTTGACCACCGGAATCGAATCTGACACTTCGCGACCCTGAAAACCTCACCCTAACACCGTAATTCGGCTTCCAACAAGTGGTGGTACAGCTTCAAGAAAAACATTTTTGTACTGTAACACAAATTTTCAAAATTTGAATGTCAGAAGTAGCAGTGTTGTAATGGTAGGCGCTCGCAAACGCCTAAAAAGTGATTGCGGATGCTTATAATGGTATTGGACCATACATGGGCCGGGGGTAAGGGGGGTTTACCCCCCTCGCCGGCCCATCCCCCCTCGGCCGGCCATACCCCCATCGCCCACCCCCCTCCTGGAGGAAAAAAAATATGTTTCCCCCTTATTTTCTGAAATTTTCAAAAAAACGCCATTTTTTTGCGATTTTTGCATAATTTGACCAGCCATATCTCCAGATCAGTTTGGCCTAGACACATCATGAAAGCATCATTGGAGTCGCCAAGGACTCAAGAATCGAATTCTGCAGTCATCTAATTTTCATCGCAATCGCTCATTTTTTCACATTGCGCAAATTAGTGTTCAGAGCAAACGGAGCGCAGATTAGGATTTGCCCCAGGCCAGAGCTCGACCTTGTCTACAACTTTGGTTATGAGGCTCAAGTCGTCTGTAGGCCTCCCAAAAAGTTATTCGCAAAAAACCGCCAGGTCGCTTATTTTTTGAACAGACTATAGTTTGCATACTGTATGTACATAGTACGTCAATAGTTGAGTCGAGATGACGAGTTTTACAGCTGCCATCCCACAGCGGCCACGATCAATCATGTTTATTTTAGTCTGTTCACATGCACACCTACCCAAATCTTGCATGGCATTGTCGCTTAGGCATTGCTTGGGTTGGGCTGGCCCGATTTCCAGCTCTAATTCCTTTCTAAAAGACAATTTGGACGCCCATCATGGGAAACATTAAATGAAACGGAGAATTTGTTTGTGAAATTGAAAATAATAAACAAAATAGGCATAAAACTCGTGTTAAACAGCGGCAACTAGGACCAGGTTTGTGCGCTATGTGCAAGACGAACAGTACAATACGTGTGCCAAAGATCTCCGAATTCGATTCAAAGCTGACCAAGTTGTGTTGTTTACAGTGTGCAATCCATTATAAGGAATTTTTTTTGATTTTCAACTTTCAAGGCCCAAAAACTCGATTAGGGGTCACTTTTTTCTCTCGATTTTTTTTCTTTAATCAAAAGCAAAAACATAGCGCTACATTTCCATGAAATAAAATAGTCGGACTATTGACGGTGAGGGGGTCAAATCGGTCCCGGAAGGGGTTCGAAAAAATTTTTTTCTCTGCAATGCAGTCGAGTAGGATATCAGTTGAAAGAGAATAATTTTCTGATTCTAAATATGCAATTCGCAAGTTCCTACGAACATTTAGTCCCGCGTTATGACTCAAAATCTGTGATAGGGTCGAAAAAGTGACCCTCTCAAAAATGGCCGGGAAGGTGATAAAATGTCTTTTTAGGTCAAATTAAACCAAAATACAAAATTTCAGCCAAATCGGAGACAAAAAGTTGAGATTTGTCCGGGAAGAGTCGACCCTTATATAAACCGGCTCTTAAGTACTGAGAGAAATTAGGGCTCAGACCACTCAACACTCAGCTCAGGAGAGAGAGGTCACCTTTCCTGCAAGCCGAGCACGAATCCAGCCACCACAACGTAGGTGACCACAGCCATCAATGGTATGTAGAGGTCAGGGGCATTAACGTCAAACCGAGGGGGGACCGGCTCCTCCGATGCATACTTCACCGACCAATCCTGTAATTTATACTCCACTCTAATCTATACCATACATGTAACAGGGGGGTCTGGGGGGTCTGCCCCCCACCCGACTTAGGCCAGACCCCCCCGGATGGGGACCCCCCCGGAGACGATTTCACCGACTCCGCCCCTCCGCTTTTTCTGGCAAGTAAATTATCGAGCAAATTTTTGCAATTTTTTACAATTTTACACACAAAAAGTGCCAAAATCGCCTGCAAAACAGCACTTTTTAGCTGTATTTCAGGCCAAATTAGCGATTTTTGGCAATTTTTAGCCAAAAAATTGCGATTTTTTCGATTTTTGAGCGTTTTTTAGTGCCCACCCCCTCCCCCAAAATTTTGGCTCAGACCCCCCCGGCCGGCGCCAGACCCCCCCAACCCCCCTCCCCCCAGGGAGAGTGGTTGTTTATGGGTTGGAAACCGGTCCAAGCAACTGGAAGTTGTAGTCAACGTAAAACCCAACCAGGAACAACGAAAGCCGATAATGGCTAGTTGGTAAATGGGCGTGTTCCTAGTTCCGACTTTATGTAATAACATTCACCCTCTTTTTTTTTATACAGACGGACTCTGGCATACATGGGCCGTAAAAAATGGAGGGGTGTGGCTTTTCGGGAGATTGACGCCGGATTTTCTGACAGACTGAGCCTATTTTATGATTTTGTGACTGATTTTATGGCCGAGGGGTGTGAGATCAAGTCGGTCTCCAAGATTTGCTAGGCGGGTCGGGGCAGCGGGGGACGGTAGCACCTGCCGATAAGGGGTATTGGCCGGGGGGGGGTAAAGCAACAAAAATTCTGATTTATTAAAACTGACAAGAAACCAAGTCAACTTACAGTGTGAGCGAAGGGAAAGAGGAGAATGGCCAGTTTCTTTCCTACATAGGCATTGTCAACTGCAAAATAGTATTTGAGCCGACCGAACGACAGATACTCAGAGACCTAAAATAACTTTACTTTCTTCTCTGCTCAGTTCTCACTTAACAACAGACCTTTTGTTTGGCAGGCGCGGCAAACTGTTGGCCGTAGGTCTGTGCCAACCCTACTAATGGGTCATTCATTAACTCTGGCAACGCTTGAAATGCACTCGCTCCCATAGCTGAAACCACAATACAATATACTACTTACTAATCATACACGTACTAGGGGTGGGGTTACCCCCCTCACCCCCGACCCAAAAATACAAGTACTAGTAGTGGCTCCACTACAAACTGGCTCAGAAATCACTAATTTTTAGCCTAAAACTCCCTTGAAAAGCCTTTGGAAACCGAATTTGGCATTTCCACTGCTGACATTTAAGAGAAATCGGTGTTTTTGGAAGCACCTTTTGGCATTTTTTGCTTGTTTTTAGCTCTAAAACGCTATTTGGCAGCTTAAAATAGCGATTTTTAGCGTCCGTACTGAAAAAAACGTGCTAAAAACGCATTTCTAGGCGTTTTGGAGCTTTTCGAAATTTGGGACCCCCCACCTGGGCGAAACCCCCCTCGACCCCCCACCTGAGGAAAACCCCCCCCTACCCCCTCCCCCCAGGTCGGCCCGGAGCTGTTACATGTATGTTACCCTTTAAAAGCCCCAGGTCGGCCCGGAGCTGTTACATGAATAATTAGCTCCCGTCGCACATATGACACGTCATCCGACGATGGGCATGCATGGGCCGGGGCGTAAGGGGGTTCACCTCTCGGCAGGCCATACCCGCTCGGCCAACCCCCTCCCGTAGGGAGAAAATTTTCGCTTATTTAAGACAAAATAGGCGTTTTTTGGACTTTTGGGGACATACATGGGCCGGAAAAATCCGGAGGGGTGGTACGGAGACCTCGGGGGGGGGGAGGGTCCTGAAAAAAGGCAAAAAAACGCCTATTTTGCCTTAAATAAGCGAAAATTTTCTCCCTCCGGGAGGGGGGACGTCGGGGAGGGGGTATGGCCGGCCGAGGGGGTGGTATTGACCGGCGAGGGAGGGGGTATACCACCCCCACACCCCCTGCGGCCCATGTTTGTTTGGGGACCCCCACCGAGTTCTCCAGACCCCCTCCGGATTTTTCCGGTCCGCCCATATATGCCGATTGGGGAGGCGCCTGTGCTCAAATTCTAGTGGTGGGGTTGGGTGCTAAAAAAACGCTTAAAAATTGAAAAAAAGAAACACAATTCGGCTAAAATCGTCAAAAATCGCTAAATTGGGCATTAAAATTGCCAAATTGACCTGTAAAACAGTACGTTTTAACTGTATTTGAGCCCAGATTAGCGATTATTAGCCAAACAATAGGAGTTTTGAGTGTATTTTAGTGTCCAAGCCCCTAAAAATTTGAGCTCAGTACATGGCGCTAGACCCCTCTCCCTTCGGCGGATGACCTGTTACATTTATAAGTGCCTGACTTTTGTAGACACAATAGCTGTGGAAAGCATCCGATCACCCAAGAACAGTCCCCCTCTGCTAAAGAACAACTCACGAGCAGAATTAGCATCTCCGAAAGCGGGTTGTTCAAAGAACTGAGCTCCACTTGAATTCTGCTGCTGCCCCCTTGCATACGGGTTGTAAGTGTTCTGCTGTTGTTGGTGGGTGTAATAACCTTGCGAGGAATAGAACGAACCAGCATCGTTCAAGTTCTGCTGAGGTTGAGGAGGGGCCGGACTGTTCCAATTGGAAGAGGCGAAACTGGTTCCCGGGTCGTTGAACGGCTGCGAGGGGCCTTGGGGTCCGTTCGGACTCCTTCTGTGTCGGCTTTGGTGACCGTACATCTCTGGAGGAGGCTCCATGTCTGTCTACTAATCCAAACAAACACTTAAATAAATAAATAAACGATAATACTAATAATAGAGCGTTTTTATTTAATGAATGAGCGAATTATTGATTGTAGGAAAAAACCACCCCCACTCGGCGCGCGCGCAGAGGCTTACGGTAACCTAACAGCGTGTAAAAGGTTTGATGCGCGCCAAATTTAAAATCGTAGGAGAGCGAATACAGCGTATTTTGCATGCAGTTTAGTACGGATTTAGATTGAGATCCCTTATGCTTGTTGCCGTTATTATTAATTCGTAGTTATTATTAGTGTTCCGACGATATCAAAATTCGTCGATATTCGATATTCGATATCGATATCGATATTTTCAACTCAATATCGATCGATATCGATATCGATATCGATATTTATAGTTATGCAAGAAAATCTCAAAATTTGAAAGAACAAACTGCTCTCACTGGTTATCAGTGTAGCACTGGTGCAATCAGCGGTCTGATATAAATTAAGTAGAGAATCTAAGAAAGGCAGTTGCCCTTCTGAAGCCCTTCAATGAAAAGTTTGACCCCTCAGGCCGATGCCCCACCCTCATTAGGCATAAATGAGCTCAGACAGAATAGCTGTATTTTATCTTATTTTAATCCTTTCAACCACCCATCAGCCGGCGTTACCTCACCAGGATTTAAAAATTTACCACCCCTCAGCCGAAATGCTAGCCCATGTCTGCTTTTGCCCTCCTGCTTCAAGTGTGTACAGTAGAGTGAGCAGCTCTTCAGTGTTGCTGCACACATTTAAGAACCTAACTGTTGCTGTCTGAGAGCTGAGAATGCCAAGAAATTGACGTTTCTGAGAGCTATCATGCCACTGTTAGGTTTTGACACTATTCCAGGGAAATAAACTTGGTGTCAGTTCTGTTTTTTCCTACTTTTCAGGACAAAAAATATCGAAAATATCGATGCAAAATATCGCGATATCGATATCGATATCGATATTGGAAAAAGGGTCGATATATCGACTTTTCGATATCGATATCGATATATCGTCGGAACCCTAGTTATTATAGTTATTATATTGTTTTGTTGAGCACAGCAATATTTAGATTCCATTCTCAAGTGCAGTTTGCGTCGGTGGTTGGTTGGTGTCTGAGTTCTGTCAGTCTGTGATTGTGTGCGTTTTGTTTCAACAAGTTTCAAAGAAAGAGCAGCAATTTTTGGCGCATCAATTATTTCGATCTGCCGATCTCTGACACGAAATGATTTTGTCTCGGTTGCAGTACGCATGGTTCGCAGTACAACTCTGTTGCATAATAAATTAATAATTGAGTTGAGTATGCATTGGTATTGGTTTGATTATACCGCTACCGAATTGTACGAATAACAGTTAGGCACTTGAAGGTAGTAGCAAGAATGTCTTGGAGGTAGTCACGTACGTACGTAAGTGTTGCGATGGTGTCTACCGCAGACAGGCACCTTTACTCTGAAGTGCAGCCTTATTGAACCGTTTGACCGTCGGTGGTGGAGTGGTGCGTCTTACATGGTTACACTCTCTGACTCGAGCACTATAATGCCCCAAGAGCCTGCGTCTCAGAAAGCGCAATGTACAGTACAAGCCAGCCATGGTAATAAGAATCAGTTGTTAAATTTTGGTACCGATACCACACAGACAAATTTTGAAGTTTTAACCAATTTTTCATAATATTTTTATCTCTTCGATATAAAATGTTGTATCGGAATAAACGCCCATGGGCGTCTGTTTGGCAAGGCTTCCGATCCGATCCGATGTGGCGGGGGGGGCCGTAGTACAAGCACGACCCTTCGATCAGGCTCAGGTGGCCCATTTCGCGACCCCGCATATTCGTCATCTCGGACGGACGGACGCCACTATTTGGCGGGCGTTTATACGGAAAAACCCGGTACGTACAGTCTCAAGCACTTCTTTAGAGTACAGCCAAACAGAACCGTTAGCAGTGGTCGACAAAGACAACAACAACATGATTTTGAAAAGATTGTATATTGAAAATATGGCTGTAGTTCCAAAAGCTCTAGTACTTGCAACTACTTGTAATTCAGGTTATACGTACAGTGATTTAGATGGCAGACACTTGCCCTCATAAATACATAGAACATGGATCAGGAAGTATTGCACCTGCTTTACGACTTTTTAATTTTCTGAAAGCAAAATTCGAAGCTTAGCAGCTGGTTTGTTGCATATTTTATGTAGATGGATGCCTATCACTCTTGTACACACCATTCCACACTTCCTCTATAACCTGACAATGTGCGTTACCTGAATTCAAAGTTTGCACTCAGAAATTGCATTCTAGTTAGTGCCTTTCAGTAGCTGCATTTGTTCAGGACATGAAATTGTTGGTTATTTTGCCCTTTTTTGAGCTGAACCTTGATGAATGGAACATACTGTAGGCAGGTATTGAGAAAGTACCTAATATCAGGTATAGGTATTTCAAAAATACCCAATCAGGTATCAGGTACAGGTTACTGTTGATTGGGTATACCGAACCCATACCGAAAAATGGGTATTTTTGGGAATACCTACCCAATAAATACCTACCCATTCCAGGTATTTTAATAAATACCCATACCGGGTATACCGATTATTTTGGGAATACCCAGGTATTTGGGAATCGGTATTTTTTATCCAGCTTAATGCAATTTTTATCGAAAATTCCCTATGATTACAATGTTTTATTTGTAATTTTACATTTTTGGGCATGCAGAAACACATTCTGTTGCGATATCCTTCCAAAATATCGAATTTGAAGAATTTCTAGTCCTCTGACCCTACTCTCTGTCTCAAACTTGCTTTGTCACTAGAAACCCTTAGTCTAGTTTTGGCTTAACTCACATTGCTCCTAATTATCAAGTCTCTTTGTACTTGATGTACAGACATTCAATCAACAAAATAGCCCCGAATTTTGTCACTGCTCGTTAGATCTCCATACTGTATACACTAGCAGGCCCTAAAACTACAGTACAAGTGGAAGCTTTTCTATTAGTCAAAATTATTTCTGGAAACGATTTTTACAGCAGTAAAGCTAAAAATAATTTAAAAAAATTCCTAAAACTGTAAGCCCCATTGCTTTTGATGAATTTTCTAGCCTCTGACCTTGGAAATGACTAAATCCATGGCCTTGCAAATGGGAAATTCAGTGTTTTGACTTTGTAAAACATTTACAGAAAATACCGAATAAATACCGGTATACCGGTATTTTTGCGAATACCTACCCATACCGAACCGATTCCTGGGTATGCCGAAAAATACCTACCCATACCGAACCGATTCCTGGGTATGCCGAAAAATACCTACCCATACCGAACCGATTCCTGGGTATGCCGAAAAATACCTACCCATACCGAACCGATTCCTGGGTATGCCGAAAAATACCTACCCATACCGAACCGATTCCTGGGTATGCCGAAAAATACCTACCCATACCGAACCGATTCCTGAAAATGTCATACCCAAACAACAGTTACAGGTAGGTATTCACAAAAATACAGGTATCAGGTATTTTGTCAAAAAAGGTTAAAATCAAAATTTTAGCCGAAAAATCGGTAAAAATGCCAATATTTGTCCAAATACAGCTAAACGCTTAGTTAATGTCAAGTATAAGTATTTTTGGGTATTTTTCAAATTTTAACAAAAAATTGTGTTATTCCTGGGGAAAATCGTCAAATCGCTGTTTCTAGAGCAAGTTTCAACCATAGTCATCTCTGTTAAAAGCAGTTCTTTATAAAAGAAGCATTTAAAATGTCCCTA
This sequence comes from Sabatieria punctata, assembly GCA_030248155.1. Classification (NCBI taxonomy): domain Eukaryota; kingdom Metazoa; phylum Nematoda; class Chromadorea; order Araeolaimida; family Comesomatidae; genus Sabatieria; species Sabatieria punctata. Next base: position 4,167 of record JASANB010008068.1, on the reverse strand, counting down.
TAATATGTACAACCGTGCATGTTATGTACATACAGCACGTAGTTTGAGTGCAACGGCAGAACGAATCGGTTTCTATTTTGCTACTTGTCATCACTGGTACTGTTGCCATGGGTATTTGAATCTGAATTGGGTATGGGTAGGTATTTTTTAAAATACCCATACCCGGGTATGGGTATGGGTAGGTATTTTAAAAATACCCGGGTATCAGGTATAAATCGGGTATTTTTCATTAAAATCGCATAAATAAATGTAAATTCCCCAAAAATGCCCAACTTCAATTCGTTTTGCAAAAACAGTTTTTTAATCTCGTATTTTGGAGAACTATTATGTGCTCAGTGTAGCAGTTTTACTTCACAGTTACTAAAGAACAGTGGCGAATTTTCGAATACTTTAGTAGACTAACATTGGCAAAAACGAACTTGGATTATTCCTCGAGTATAATTTCTAATAGTACTTTCTGAATCTGGGTCACCCACAATAGTTGTATAAAAATTTCAGCTTGCTATAAATACAGTGTTCACAATAAAAAAGACTGCCTGGCCTTTTTTCGAGTTTTCTAAATAATTTTAAATGGGCGCCATTCTTTCAATTTTCAACCGAATGAAAAGATTTTTGGCACGATTATTAGTTATTATTATCTGTTGAGAGTTTGTCTTGGCCAAGTCCTAGCCTTGTCTGGCGGATTTTTAGTTTCAGTCAAGGTGAATAATTAGCATTGTCAAAAATGAGGGTGCTGCCCTCTAAACAAAAAGCACGGTTGTTTGTATGGCCTAATTTAGGTGTTCATTGTGTTCCCTATATTATTAGCCTTACACCGGTACTTATCGTCAAAGTGAGCACAAAATAGAAGTCGGATTTCTATTATAAGTAAACGAGAGGCAAGAAATTTACTCTATGCACGGAAAAGACTTTTTATCTACTGTACGTACATTTGTAAAGTCAGCTTCAGTCGTACCATGTTTTATGCATGTCATGTATATAGTGTGTACTGTGAATTTTGCAGTGAGAGATTGACGTGAATAAGAACCCAGGGCGTTCCTTTCTGAGCCCGCAGACGTTTTTCAGCAAGATGTTTTCATAGTGTTTTCTGCATAAAATTAAAAAAGCCAAAATGCTTAATTATAGAATTCTTGAAACAAGTTAGTTGGCTAACTAACCGTTCCAAAACGGTTAAAGGGACATGATGCATGGCAGAAACGGTATTCCTTTGTCTAAACACTTCTTTGAGAGAATTTTTGCAGAGTTTTGACAGAAATTAACGTGTGTATGCGCGATTTTTTCTAAAAAATACCCATTCAAATACCCGGTATTTTTCAAAAAATCGGGTATACCCGGGTATGGGTATTACTAAAAGTACCCGGGTATGGGTATACCCAATTTCAGGTAGTTTTGCTCAAAAATACCCAGTTTCGGGTATGGGTATGGGTATACCCGATCAACAGTAATCACTGGCTTTCGGTAGCCTGGATTTGTATCGGCTACTGTCAGTTACTGCAACGGATTTCGAACCACAAATAACCGCTCACATTGATGCCTGCCCACAGGGCCACTGTGACCTGCCCTCCCTGACAAATCAACCATGTCATACCGCACTGAAAACAGAGAACCCCAGATGAAAGAAATGCAAAACGAAAACTATCAGTTGAACAATTAGTATTGGGGGTCAAATACCTGGAAAACTCCCCAATACACCGATACCAGTTCGCACTCTACGTTTTACCCTGGCTTATCAAAATTCCCTAACTTTCCAGGTCCCTCACGAACTCTGGCCCCAGTTTGTTCAGATTAACGATAAATGCCTTGAAGGAAGTTTACTAAGAGAACACACAACAAACAATGACACCGAGAACTAGGAATCACAGTATAAATCTTTCAGCCTGTAGTGCCCTTCGGGTCTGAGTGTTAGAACAGGCTACTAAACAAGCAAAAATTTTATTCCATGATTACGTGCGTAAATAGAACAGTTTTATTTCATACACACAGATTACAGACTAGAGGTAAAATTTTATTAACACGAAAACTCACAGTCCAGATCGACAGCAAACTATCACACGATTTCTTCGGCTTCTTCTCTGATGGCTTAGACCTTACTCTCAGCAATTCAAATAAGCTCAAAAACCATTACCTACTTAGATCACGGGCTCACTTACTGTTTACATTACCAGCTTAACTCTATAATATCACTTATTTCTTCGGCACTGAAAACCCGTATTAGTTAACTAGACAGCAATATTACCAAGGACCGGGTCAGCCAGGAGGTACTGGTTGATGCGTTGGTTCAGCTGAACGTAGACCGAATTCTTCGGTTTCGGAGGGAGTCCCGCTTCCAGTTGATCGATCCTATTTGCTACTATACCGTATTTGCTCTAATAAACCGACTCACTCCAATAAACTGACACCCTCCAATAGACCGACAATGTAGACACCAGTCGAAAAATAAACCGACTGACGGTTTATTAGAGCAAATACGGTAAATTTTTTTGGTAGTACACCGATCGACCCCTAGTAAGAAGAATGCATGTACAGATACACTTGCCTTTGAACTCTCTGGGAGTTTTGTCGAACGTACCGTCGCACACCATAGTGTCGGTCTGAAACAAGCCATATGCTTTTAGCCATTCTCTTAGTCAGTAACAGAAAGGCAAAAGGCTTCACGCTCAAGACTAAAACTTTGTCTTGCGCATACATGTAACAGGTCATCCGCCGATGGGGGGAATGGGCCGGGAATCTGATGTTGGTCTGTCGTATGTAAATTTGCTCTTCCTGGTGTTGTGTTTGTTAGTGTTTCCGAGTAAATTTATTTTGAAATTAAATAACTATTAAATTGCTTGCTCAGCCTTCAGAAGAAAATAAGTTGCTATTAATTTGCTTGGTACCCAAATTCTGAAATTTAATTTGATACAAATTTGTTATTTGATATGAATTAAATATAAATTTGCTAAAATCAATACTCAATTCCTGAGGAAACAGCTCAAAACCTGGGTCGAGTGAGTCCAAAATGAGTTGACCTTTCTTCAGATGGTGACAAATGGTCTAGAAATTAGCGTTTAAAGAGCTGATATCTTTGCTATAGGCATGAACAAGGTCATCTTTGAACTGAACATGTTGTTTTGTAGTCAGACTTTGGTTAGTGAAGCTCCAAACCAAGCAAATTTTTATCAAATTCATATCAAATTTATATCAAATTTCTACGCCAATTTTACGAAATTTATTATAATTTTGATTTGTTTGACGTTCATTGCGAGAAATTTAATTTGTTATTAAATTGCTATTTACTTGGTGAATTTAGCCAAAACAATTTAATTTTGTTATTTAATTTTAATTTGATCGGAAACACTATTGTTTGTTAAGGGTTGATCGAGTGTGTCCAAATAAAAATGAAAAATTTTAATTTGATTTTGTTGTGCGTTGGTGAGTTTCTTCAGACCTTCACCATGTAATTCACTTGCTTCCTTTGAAGGCGCAAGCATCGCGTTGGCGCGTTCCTGGGACTGCTTTCAGTTCAAAGACGTCTGCGATCTCTTATGCAGTGAACGGTGCAAACAGATGCGAGGGAAAACGTGTTGCCCCAAAGACGTGCAGTAAGGCATCTTCGTTACCATAAGCGAATTTACCATAAAAATTTCGATCGCGACTAAATATTTTATTAGTTTCTTTCATTTTTTCCGTCGAGTTTTTTTGCTCATACTCACTTCCAATACAATCATTATCCCCCAAAAAAGTCATAGAAATCAACCCAAGTCCCTAGGGCCCGACCGGATACAAATTTCTACCGGATCCGGATCCCTTTTAGTAATTGTTGATACTCAGCCTCATTGAAAATCCGGCAAATCTATAGGTACCAGGGTTGCCAGGTTTCAACGGCAGTTCACTCCTAGAATTACCCTTAAAAAACTCCTAGAACCTCCTAAAAATTTATAAAAATCCTAAAAAACTCCTAAATTTTAAGGCACTCAAAATTTAGCAGACTAATTTTTTAGTAGAATTTGGTGGGCCAGACAGTTTACCAGGACTCAGGATTTTTCAAAGAGAATGAAAATTTCGAAGTCACCCCTGTGAAAAGATTTTGAAAATTAGCCTTCAAAAACGCACATTAAAAAGGCATTCTGAGCATAAACTACAGTTTTAGTACGTAATTTATTCTTTTCGCTTATTTTTGACAGATTT